>SNQJ01S0025099.1:140953-160164 GCA_010110895.2 Picea sitchensis
TTGATGCAGACTGGGCTGGAGATTTGGATCGCAGAAGATCTACAAGTGGGTATGTGTTTAACCTATTTGGAGGAGCAATCAGTTGGATGAGCAAAAGATAGGCTGTAGTGGCACTCTCAACTACAGAAGCTGAATACATGGCATCCAGTCATGCAAGCAAGGAAGAAGTATGGTTACAAAGATTGTGTTCAGGTATTGGGTTGGTACAACAAGCAATGAGATTAGACTGTGACAGTCATAGTGCAATATTCCTCGCAAAGAACCCAACTTATCATTCGAAGACAAAGAATATTGATGTTCAGTATCACTTTGTGAGAGACATGGTTGAGGAAAAGAAGGTGTTGCTAGAAAAGGTTGTCACTTTGAAGAATGCTGCAGATTCATTGACAAAGTCTGTGAGCACAGAAAAGTTCTCCTGGTGTAGAGTAACAATGGGCATTGGTGCCTTGGATTGTTGACTATATAATCCCCTGGACCCCTGGATGCAAAGAAAACAACAAGTGGGAGAATGTTAGGTATGTGTTATATTCTTTATGTGTGTGTGTGTGGGTGCGTCAGATACGAAAACTGCATCTGACGATTTTTAGCGGATTTTGCTATTTTTAGCGGATTTGTAAATTAATCTCGGATTAAGGGGTTAGAGTTTTGGTATCTACAGAATACCTAAAAACATTGTATATATTGTATGGCGAATGGTGAAATTTGATATAATGAAAATAAGAAAGGTTTTCCCGGTTGAGGGTTTCCGGTATAAAATCTCTGTGTACTCTGTGTATGAGCCATTGATTAATTTTTGTATTGCTTAAGAATCTATATTCATTGCTTTACTTCGTAGGTTTAAAACTTACAGAAGAAGGATGGAGAAATCAGACTCTGTGTGGATTTTAGAAACCTGAACAGGAGCTCACGAAAGGACAATTACCCCTTACCAAAGATGGAACATATATTGCAGAGGGTAACAGGAGCATCCAGGATTTCCATGATTGATGGCTTCTCTGGCTACAATCAAATCTTTATTCTGCCTGAGGACAGGGAAAAGACAACATTTACCACTCCATGGGGCACATTTATGTATGCTAAAATTCCTTTTGGGTTGATGAATGCAGGGGCAACGTTTCAGTGTGACATGGACATAGATTTCATTGGGGAAAAGGATAAGTTTGTGGTCATCTATCTGGACGACATCACAGTCTTTTCCAAATCTGATAAAGAACATTGTTGTCATCTCAGGAAGGTTTTTCTGAAATGCAGGAGTTTTGGCCTTTCATTGAATCCCAAAAAATCTTTGTTCACCATGAAGGAGGGAAAGTTACTGGGCCACATAGTATCAGCAAAAGGAGTCAAAATTGATCCTAGCAGAGTTGAAGCAATCCAAGCCTTGTCAATCCCAAGATACAGGAAAGAAATCCAGTATTTCCTTGGTAAGATTAATTTTCTAAGGAGGTTTGTTTCTAACTTTGCTGAGGTGGTAAAGCTTATAACAACCATGTTGAGAAAGGAAAATGAAGTAAGGTGGACCTCTGAATCTCGAAATTCCTTTGAGAAGATAAAGAAATCCTTGACTGAAGCTCCTATGCTTATCAGTCCCGATTACTCAAAGCATTTCCTTATTTTCTCCTTTGCCTCATCTGACACAGTGGTTGTTGTTTTATTACAGACAAACGAGGTCGGGCTAGAGCAGCCTATTGCCTATTTTAGCAGAGCACTAAGGGATGCCAAGGTGAGGTACGAAATTATGGAGAAGTAGGCCTATGCCCTGGTAAAGGCGCTCAAATCCTTTAGAACCTATGTCTTGCAGTCAAAAATCATTTCCTATGTCCCCTCATCTATTGTTAAAGACATTCTTAATCAACTTGATATAGAAGGGAGGAGGAGTAAATGGATAGCCAAGATCCTTGAGTTTGATTTGGAAATAAGGCCTACCAAATTAATCAAAGGTCAAGGTTTAGCCAAGCTGTTGGCTGAAGCGAATTGCAAAGCTTTGGGGGTAAGTTTCATCAATGAATTCTCCGAAAATCAGCAGGATTAGCTGTCTGATGTAGACCCTCAAGCAGAACCCCCGTTGGCTCGATGTCATTGGTATAAGGATGTCATATATTTTCTACAAGATTTGCGGCCTCTAGATGGCCTGCAAAGGAACAAGGCAAGAGCTCTGAAGCTCAAAGAAGTCAAATACTGCCTTGTTGATCAAGTTTTATATTGGAAAGACCCCCTGGGGGTGGTTTTAAAATGTATGAATCCACAAGAGGCTGAAAGGATCATTGCTGAATTTCACAACAACCTATGTGGAGGGCACCATTTCTGGAAGACCACGGCCTTCGAAATCCTCAGGGTTGGGTACTACTGGGCCACCTTATTCACTGACATCTGTAGAAAGGTTTTCATCAAATGCCAAAGATTCTCAGGAAAGCAATAGCTTAAATCTCTGCCCTTAAAGCCTGTAGTTTTTTCAGGACCTTTCCAGCAGTGGGGCCTAGACTTCATTGGAGAAATCCACCCTTCTTCCAATGGGAAACATAGATGGATCCTGACTGCCACAGATTTCTTTACTAAGTGGATAGAAGCTATCCCCACTAGGAGTGCTTCCCACAAGGTAATCATTGGATTCTTGGAAGACCTCATCACAAGATTCGGCTGCCCAAGAAAGATTGTTACTGATAACGCAACCTCTTTCAAGGCTGAACCATTAGCCAAATTCTGTGAGAAATTCGATATCAAACTAATTCACTCCACCCCATACTATCCCCGGGGCAATGGTTTAGTAGAGTCCTCCAACAAAATCCTGATAAGGATCATCAAAAGATTGTTGGAGGACAACAAAAAGGCATGGGATTCAAAGTTGAAATTCTCTCTATGGGCAGATCAAGTGACCACAAAGAGATCTATAGGCATCTCCCCTTTCCAATTAGTCTATGGAGTAGAAGTTGTTTTTCCTTCTGAGCTAGCCATTCCTGTAGCAAAATTCCTCCAGGATTATCAAGAGGAGCCTGATGATATGTTCAGAAGAATTCATCAACTGGTAGAGGTCCAGCAGGCCAGAGAGCAGGTGATGAATAGAATTCAGGACCATCAACAAAAGATCAAGTAAGCTTTTGACAAGAAGGCCAAGAAGGAAGATTTCCAGACGGGAGATCTGGTACTAAAATGGGATGCTTCTAAGAAAGACAAGGGAAAGCACAATAAATTTGAAGCCCTATGGCTCGGGCCCTTCAAAATATTTGAAGTATTTTCAAATAATACCTACAGGTTACAAGACTTGAAGGATCAAGAAGTTTTCAATGGCCCTGCGAATGGGCATTTCCTGAAGAGATGTTTCTCTTGAGCCTCACATGACTCTTCTGCAGTTGTAAATATTGTTTTTCTTTTTATCTTCAAGTTTTAAATAATGACTCCATAGCCCGACAGCAAGGCACTAAAGCTACAAAAGAGTTCTTGGCAGCCCGTAGGGGGCGTGACGTCCCCCATGGAGCCTAATGTTAGCACATAATCATGTATGGGGTACTTTCCTAAAAGAAGCGTCCCCTTGGGTGAAGAAAGAGATTCAGAAAACCCATTGCCATCTGTTCTCCACTTGACCGCGTGACATGGCCTGTTTCCTTTGGCCCCTCCTCATCCTCCAACATCTGTCCCACTCCCTCCCACGCCATCCCTTCATAAATAATGTGTCCCCTATTACCATTATATCCCGTCACCTTCGCTCTTTCCTTGTATCCTTCTTCTTGCCATGTGTCTCACCTCTGTTGTTTTCGTGATCACTCCCTTTCCCCTTTCCACGCCAAGCATGCCAAATCCTCCACGCCTTATCCATTAGACCGTTCAACTGATCTAGGTGGCACCATGAGAAGACCTCCATGTCCCAAAGGGTAGAGTTGACCAGGACTGTTCCCAATCCCAAGAAAGAAATTATTGAAGTTGTTGGAGGTGGTTAGACATTGTCTCCGCCATAAATGGAAAGTCAGGCAAAGGATTAAAAGCATGTCGATTCATTTGTAGGTCAGATAGGAGTCTGATTGCGTCTGTCATAAGTGCATGATAGTTCAGAATCTGCATGCGCAGACTGCCAGAAGACATGCAGACGCAATGTTTTTAATACAGTGACTCGTTTTCACTATTGTTGTTTTGTTTTGAGTATATGTAGGCATTTTCGCCATTTTGTAATCTATCGATGGTTGAGCTAGGCTCCTGATTGTAAAGTTTAAACAAAGCATTGGTTTCTCTGGTTATGTATTGGCACTTGAGACTTCTTGCCTTATGAATGTCATCCTCTTTCCATCTCTTTGTTTACACTGTGTTAGAACAACTCAGAATTGGAGGATCCAGTCGAGTTGCATTGTTATAGGATGATGTATGTTGGATCACTGTAATAGTTGCATTGTTTCTAATCAGTTCTGGTATTTTCTCAACGGAATGATTTGGAATTGGAGGATCTAGTCAAGTCACCCTTTAGTTCCGCGAAACTCTGAACCAAGAGGATCTTGTATTCTGAGTTTTTCTTCCTCAAGCTGCTGAAAGGCCTGATGCCCAAGGAAGTCTTTCTCACTCATCTCACCAAGTCTTCCATCTGCTCATTTTACAATCAACTCACTGACGAAATTTAGATCAAGACCTCTTTTGTTTTTACATACCAGGCCAGGCTTCCTGAGTTAGAACGATATATTCCTGGGTCTCTACCCATTCGATCACCCCATTAAATTAATTCGTGACATAAACTGATGGTCATTGGGCTTTGCTCCTGTCGCAATCTAGGAGTGACTTCTGACACTAACACGTCTTCTTCCCATCCTTGTGCAAATTGTCTTTTTTGTGTCTGGTACCTAGTTTCAACTGCACTTGGTACCTAAACCCTTTTCTCCTTTGGTTTTACTACGAGTTGCGAGGAAGCTGGTTGTCATAGTACAACTTCAGCTAATTCCCATTTACTAATCCCTCTTTCCATTCTCCCTTCAATGTATTCAGTTCAATGTATTCAGTTGCACAACTCCTCCTTCTGTAACATAGGCGATCTCATATGGTCCAAGCCAATGCGTTCCGAACTTCCCTGGATGTCTTATAAATTTACTGTCATACACAAGTACTAAATCACCTTTCTTAAATGCCTTCTTCTTGATGTGTCTGTCATGATCGGCCTTCTCTCTTTCCTTCTGTACCTGCTAATTGAATCCTGCCATAAATATGTCTTCTTCGATTTCAACAAGCTGGGAAAGCCTCTCATGAACAACGTCGGTTTCATCCATGTCTGTAAATGCAGTAATTCTTAAGGTCGGTACCAAGTACTCCATTGGGACAACAAATTCAAGACCATAAACCAACTTGAAAGGGGTCTGCGTTGTTAATTTCTTACAAGTGGTTCTATAATCCCAGAGTACTATTGGTACTCTTAAATCCCAGTCATCCCTGTTCACACTGTAAATCTTTGTCAATGTTGTCTCCAAGATTTTGTTGAATGTTTCAACTATTTTGTTTGCTTGTGGATGGTAAGGTGTACTCTTCTTATGGTGGACTACAAATTCTTCAATCAGGGCCTCAACTGTCTTGTTGATGAAATGAATGCCTTGAACGCTCATCAAGGTCGTAGGGCATCCACACCTAGTTATTATGTCATCAAATATAAAATGTGCAGCTATAGTTGCACTACATTCCTTGACTTCTCTTTCTTCGACCAATCTAGTCAGGTATTCTGTCACAGTGATAATATACCTTGCTCCTTTGTGCTTTCCTGGTGGTTTTATAGGTCCCATGAAGTCAATGGCCCATTTTTAAAATGCTTGTAGGGTCATCTACGATGCTAGTGGAATTTTGTCTCTTCTGGATGGTTTTCCAACTCTCTGGCATACATCATAGGCTCTAGTATACTCTTTAGCATCTTTGTGTAAAGTAGGCCACCAAAGGCCAGCTCGCAGAACCTTATGCGTAGTTGCTTTACCTACGTAATGTCCTCCTGTGATGCCTTCATGAGCTTCTGTGAGGATCAATGGGTGCTCTTCTTCCATCACACATCTTAATATCTCATTGGGTCCCATATTATATAGATGACCAGCTATTAGTGAAAATTATGAAGCGCGCACCACTAGTTGTTTCTTCTGGGAAATTGTATACTCACTTGGAGCCATTCATGTTGACAGGAATTGGACTATGTCTGTGAAGTGGTCATCCATCTTCCTGATGGCGAGAAACTATGCATCCAATATTGTATCCTCCAAACTGGTGGGTTCTTCGCCATGTTCCAACCTCGACAGGTGGTCATGTCCCTTGTTCATTCTTCCTAGCTTAACTATGATCTCAAAATCATATTCTTGAAATAGGAGAATCCATCGGCATATTTTTCCCCCCAACACTGGCTTGTTGACCAGATACTTCAGCACAGAGTGATCAATAAACATTTTAAAGTGTCCTCATAGTAAGTAATGGCAGAATTTTTATAGTGCATACACCATGGCTATTCCTTCTCTCTCTATAGTAGTGTAATTGATTTCAGTTGTAGATAGCTTTCTGCTAGCAAATGCTAATGGATGATAAATGTCCCCTTCTCTATGTTATTCTAGTACTTCTCCTAATGCAATGGAAGATGTATCAACGTGCACATGAAATTCCTTGCTCCAATCTGGAAAGACCAGAATAGGCGCAGTCACCATCTTTTCTTTCAGTGTATCGAAGCTCTGATGGCATTATTCTGTCCAACCAAGCTGAAAGTCTTTCTTTAATAACTTCTCCATTGGCGTAGTAATCTAAGCATATCCTTTGATAAATTTCCTGTAATAGATAGTATGTCCTAGAGCAGTGTGTAGTTGTTTGAATGAGGTAGGAGGTGGTAAATCAACTATAATTGCAATTTTGGATGGATCCACCAACAATCCTTGCTTGCATACAATATGACCTAATAATACTCCAAATGGTGAGAAGAAGATTCACTTCTTCAAATTCAAAGCAATTTGACATTGCCTGCATTTATCCAACATTAGCCTTAGACATTCAACATGATTTTTCAGCAAACTAAAAATAGTCCAGTCATCAAAATTGGCTTCTAAAAACTTATGCAAAAATTCTTTGAATGCTTCGACCACCACCCTAGAAACGATGGTTGGGGAATTCTTCAGTCCAAATGGCATCACTGTGTATTGGTAGGATCTCCATTCCATGGAAAATGTGGTATTGGGGCGGTCCTCCTTGGAAATATGGATCTGATGGTATCCTAAAAACCCGTCTGTAAAAGAATATACCTCCTGGCCTCCGACATTGTCTAATACTTCATCTGTGAATGGTGTATGGAAGGGGCCATGTAAACAGGAATCGTTAAGATTTTTGAGGTCCACACATATTCTAATCTCACATGTCTTATTGTCTTGTACTACCATAGGGTTGATCCACTCCGACTCCTCGACAGGTTCAATAATCCCTACTTCCAGCATTCTGTCGAGCTCAATCTTCACTTTTTCCTTATACTTCGGGTTCAATCTGTAGGGTCTTTGCTTGACTGGCTTCACATATGGTTTCAAAGGCATTCTCATTTCTCCCATGGGTCCTTTGATACCTTTCATATCAGTGAACTTGGTTGGAAATAAGTCCTGATACTCGTGCAATAATTCTGTAATTTTGTCAATGGTAGCAGCATCCCAGTAATCTCCGACATTGGCAAGTTTTGGTGTCTCCTCTGTCCCAATATTAACTTTATTTATCTTGATCGGTTGTCCAATGAATGGTAGTTCAACTCCTGGTCCTTCCACATCCCTGTGGCCTTCTATCTCAGCAATCTTTACCTTCCTCGGATCATCATCTTCGTCGGCATTAATGTTGTAACATCCTTGTAATTTCTGGAATGACATAGTCCATTCGTCCTCTTCTTGCTCCAAAGGGAGGCTAGATGACTCTTTAAATACTTTCTGCCTCATAGTCTTTAATGCTTGATCTACTGAGGGGAATTCACTTTCAAACAAAAAGGTGGTTACAAAATTTTGAAGCATACCTTCCCAATCTGCAGTGATGAGGTGCAACTCTTCTTGAAGGTACCAGTTAATAGGGGTCGTGTCCAGTGTGTTAATGAATCTATGTACCCATTTTTCTTGAGGAATGTCACTCTAGGATTCTTCACAGCTTCGTACATGGTCCTTTGGGCAACTTCGTACATGGTCCTGTGTAACTCACTTCACAACTTCCTACTTGTGCTGAAAACCGTGTTGTCATCAAGGTTCAGCATTGTGTCCAGTCTTTGATATTGCTTTTATGTGTCCCCCACCATATTGTTGGTGTAGCTTTCAGAGCCTCTTCCATAGCCAACATCCTCTGTTGTGCTGGTACAATTGTTTCAAAGTCCATCAAGAAGGATTCTAAAGGATTCATACCATCAAAGGTAGGTAAGTTACTTGTTGTGGTACCAAACCAACGAACTTCTCTGGTCAGTCGAGCACATCTCCTTGTGGATACTTCATACATATGGTTCTGCCAGTTCTCCAACGCTTCTTCTAAATATGATGAACACGTGATGTCACTTCGCTAGCTTAGATTCCCATCAACAGTAGGGTTAATGTAATCCTGTTGTCTGGCTGTTAATTTGTAGATGTTTTCCATCTCATATGCGTAGTCTTCTTCTCTGATGGGCTCTGTATATCGCGGACCTTCATCTGGATCTAGGGGTGAAATGACCCTAAGGCCATCTCCTTCAAATGTCATGCGTCTTTTCTTTAAATCAACCACAGTTGAATTGTTTAAGGCCCAATCAATTCCTAGTAATGCAGGGTAAGGGCAGATATCATCAACAATTTCAATTACCTTGAAGTCTGCGAAGGTCCTAAATCCATCGATGTCCACGGGGACATGCTCCAATCATCCAAATGGGATGACAACTTGCTGATTAGCCATGTGAAGCCTGATAGGGGAATATATCAGCTTGGTTTTTCCCATCAGTTCCCAAGTTTGTTTCGTCGTGACGTTGACCTCCGACCCTAAGTCAAGGACCACATAGTCTATATCATACTCTCCTATTTGAGCATTCAAATGTAATTCTTTGTTTGTTCTTCTCTTCGTAGCAATCTGGTGTATTGCCTTGTTCAACAAGGGGTCTATCTTTCCTAGCTCATACTACCTGATTAGGTTCTGTAACTATTGTATAGCTTTCTCATCCTGAAATAATTTAAGACAAGTGTACAAAAAGTCGATGAGCGTACTTACCTCTTTTCCTTCTTTATGCGGGGCCGATTGATCAAATTCCTGAGGAATTCCATACTCTTTTACTTCTGGTTGCGCTCTAGATGAAGATCCTTGGTTCCTCTTGAACTCTTGTCTTGCTTCCTCAAATATTTGTCTTTATTTCTTCGCATCAAAAGCCTAAGTCTTCTCCTCAGCTTTCCTGATACCTGACTCTTTTGAGATCTTTCTTTGGGTTGTTCTATCCTCTCCTGTAGCAGTGCCTCCTCAAGTAATGACAATGACTCTAGGTTCAATTCCATGAGGTTCAACATATATCAGTTGTACTTGTGGGTTCTATTGGGGTCCTCGTCTTTCTTGAAGCTTAGCCAGTAGCACAAGGCATTCTTCTATGACGTGCTAAAAAGAGTTACAATAACTGCAGGTTGTGCAAAGGTTCTGACAATCCCTTGCTAAGTTTCCTGGTTGCGCGTAGTTATAACAGATTATTTTTCCTTGGCCTTGGCCCATACCTCCTCCTCGTCCTCATCCTTTATATCCACCATGAGGAGTGAAGTTTTCTCTCCCTGGAGAGTTGTACTGTGGAGTATTTCCTTCTTGTTGTACTTCGCCCTGAATCTTGTATATGTCTCTCGACCTTTCATGCAGGAGATCATAAGCTCTACAATCTCAAACATCGTGCCCTACTAATTTACAAAATGTGCAGTACAAGTTAGTGGGTGTCTAAACAAACTTCTGCATGTAATAGCACTCACCTGGGCGATGCCTATTTCTGCACACATCGCACCAGGGTAGGTTAACTTGCTTCAAGGGGCTCGATGCTCCTGAGGCCAAATACTCATGGAATAAGGGAAAATGTTCCTTATCATGACCTTCTGATCTGCATATTACACACCAGACATATTCCCTTTTGTATTTTCTCTTATCTTTCTTCATATCCTCAACCTGTAAGGAAAAACTGGTTAGCTGACTCAAGATCTGGCTCATGCCTGAGCTCAATTCTCCCATAGGTGTTGATTCAAGCTTCATGGAAATTTCCAAATCTTATGCTTGTGATGCAATCTTTTGCTACATTAGAGGGACTCTGATGTGTGGTAACAACGCAACGATGAACCATTCTTTGTTATGTTCATAGGGGATCTGAAAAGTTAATCTGCCTGTCAGGGTCTTGAAACTCTGGTCGAACTCCCAAACAGGTTCTGCTACCTTTTGTTTGATCTCTTTTAGCTTTGTAATAAATTGTGACTCCGACTTAGGTTTCTTAAACTCTGCAATCAACACATTCTTGATCTTTTTCAGTGGCTTAGGCTGTGCCAGTCCTTGGACAAGATTCATATACCAGCTCAGTGCGTGGTCCCTTAGCGTAGTGATGAACTGGGTTCTCTTGATGGCTTCGTCGGTGATACTTTTAATATTCCATACGGCTTCACACAGAAACCAATGATGATCTAGATCTTTAGATCCATCTCCTCTAAAGTTAGGGAGCCTCATTTCATCTACCATAACCCTGACTAGGCGTTTTGTCTGAGTAGATGCTAAGCTACATGTAACAGTGCTCTGAGGACTCTGGTGGTTCTGGTTATTCTGACCGCTAAGTACTATTGAGACAATAGGAAGATTAATGTTACTTACTTCAGTGGTCCGCGCAGTTCCTAAGGTCTCTGGCTCACTTTGGCAAAGTTCTTCAGCTTCCCCTTCTTTTGTTCTGGTGGGCTCTGAATGTTCTTCGACGGTTATATTTACTTCTTCTCCACTGTAGAAACCCTCTTCTCCGTAGTTTTGTTTAAACAGGTTCTCAAGGGGAACCCCTCGGAATACTTTCCCACTACGCGTATGTCCTGCTTCTGTGTCACTGTCATTGTCTGAGATCTTGAATATTAGCCTTTTCGAGTCTGACCAATCTATTGTATCTTCAAGATGTGGTTTTCATGCAAGAGCATCTTTATCCTCAGCTTCAAAAAGTGCACAAATTTTCCTCTAGGTCCTTTGAAAAAGTATCTCTCTGTTTGGCTATACGATTTTGTTCTGTCAACAACAAACTCGGTGATATACCCTCCAATGGTAGTATCAAACCAATGATCTACTTCTCTGGATACAGCATCGTCAACTCTCTTGACCTTCTGGATCAGTACCAGCATCCAAACCACAGGAGGTCTAGATCTAATCTCGAACTGGGTATCGACTAACCTAGCCAACCATTCAAACAACTCCTGGCGGATTCCCCAAAAGAAAATCTCATGAATGTCGATGAAGATGTATCTTTGTAGCCAATCTTCAGTATTCAGTTTAGGGTTCTTGTTATGGGCCTCAGCGAATTCCCTCTCTTGATCCTCTATCTAGTTTTGAATCTCAGTCTTTGATGGGAACCACCTTGACATTCCTTTAAACAGATTCTTGTCCCGACAACGGAACCATTTTTTGGCATAGGGGCAGACCCGGGGTTCACTCCAAGAGCACACCAACAATACCTAGCTACTGGCCCTTTCGGAAACACCTGTGAAGTAGATGCAGTCTCACCCAAAGAAGCTAAGAGGGGGGTTGCAGGACAGAGGTGTCTACAACCAGGGGAATATCAAGTGGAACTAATACAACAATAATGCAACATTTATATATCTCTTATCAACTAGATCGATTTTGCGCAGCTATACATCTGATCTAACACAATAATGCAAATAACAGTATAAAAATGACAAGGATCCAGGCATCAATCACACATACAACACAAAATATACGTGGTTCACCCTCTCTCTAGGGCTACGTCCACAGAATTGTGCTTAGGATATATTAAGGTAAAGCTTATAGTTCTGATCTGCGCTCTTAGTCAACAGATCTTCTCTTTATTCTTCTCTCTGTCTCCCACCTTCCTGTGCACCCAACTGCAGGACTTGATCTTCGCATCCAACTGAAGATCTTACAATACCAGAAGGCTCTCCTTCTCAACACTACTCTCTCTCACAGTACAATAATCTCTCAATCAATATCAATACCCAACCTTAGTACCGACTTGACCTATGTCCTCTCGAAATCTATTTATACATTATAGTCCCTCACCGACAGCCTTAGGTCAAACCCTAGGTGTCAAAACCCTAATTACCCAAAACCATAGGTATCTAAAACCCTAGGTCAACTCGACCCGTGTTTTCAGGGATTTTCCAACCTGTCTTTCCTCCCTTCTCACCTGGTGATACAAAGCATCCAATGGTGGCTTTCTCTGCTTGTTGAGTTGTCTACGATTATTTTCTCTTGTTGATCTATCATCCCTGATCTCCTCTTTCAACGAATTTCTTTTTCGTGCTTCGCTCTATCTTTTCTGCTCTTTTTCTTACTTCGACCCAGGGACAATCACTGTGTCTCCCGTGCAATTTGTGTTTGACCTCTTCTTCCTCGATCTTTTCTTTCTTCCATAACCAAGGGCCAGCACATGCCCTTAGGGTGCACCTAACCCAAGGTTCTAGCTACCAAATAAAAAGGCGGGAAAGTGCTTACTCCACGTTGGTGGTTATGTATAGGCGCCCACACTCCTTTATACTATGGTTAAATGGTAATGTATGTCCGCGAGCTGGGGTTTATCCCCAGCCCCCTTCCGCCTCCTATTTAACATACAAACACTTTAAATATTACAAAGGGGGTTTCATGTAATAAGTAACATGATTGGTGCAATGGAATTTGACCTGTCCCCAAGGCGTAGCCTCCCATCAGAGGTCCCGAGCTCGAATCCGACAAAATCCAACAATTTTTGCATATGAACAATGAGCTAGTAACAAGGTTCCACATGCCATACCACGCCTGGGACATGTGGCACCACCTTATTTTCCAATTTCTGATGCCACTTGTTAGTCAGTGATTCGCCTATGTGTCTGCCACGTCAAACTACCACCTGTCAGCGATGTACCTTGCCATGTGTCATCATATGGTAGGGCCACGTGGAACCTATACGAGCGTACCACATGTCACCCTTCCAGTGGTGACATGTGTCACTTCATGGTTGGTCCACATTAGCTATACTAAATCTTCTAACTGTGCTACCACGTCAGTTGTATGGCCATACAAGCTGTACAATCGGCTTTTTTTCCCCTGTTTGGAAAAATGAACAGAACGTGATATTAGGAGCATACAACGTCTTTTTGAGCCCGTTCAAGTTGCATTGGGTTTGTATAAACGAGGCCTATACACACGTCTATTTTGAATCCATTCTGAAAACATTGAGTTTTAGGCCTTTCTGAGCCCCATCAAGCTCCTGGATCCGAATCTAGATTAGTTACACTTGGAGATGATTACCAATACCCTATCAAAGGAGTGGGAGAATCCACCTACAAACTTGATTCAAGGACCCCAATGAATATGAAGTATGTACTATATGTACCAGGTTTGAAAAAGAACTTACTTTCGATCTCAGCTTTAGATAAGAAAGGTTTCAGGGTTGCATTTATAGATGGTGAAGTTCTTATGTGGCCTAAAGGAAAAACCATAGAAGATGAAATTTTCATCGAAACAGAAGAAGGTGGCTTGTATAAATTAAAAGGTCACTCAGATCCAACCTTGACTCACTCCATTAAGAGACTGTGGGAACTTTGGCATATAATACTATCTCACATCAACTACAAAGCCTTACCATATGTGAACAAAGCAGTTACAGGTATACCATATTTCAAGGTTGATCATGAAGGTGTGTGGAAGGGATGTACACAAGGAAATAACATAAATAATCCTTTCTCGAAGAGAGACAGTAAATCAGAAGGAACCTTGGAGCTCATACACTAAGATGTATGTGGCCCAATTCCATCAAGCTCTCTTAGTGGGTATTTATACTATGTGTCATTTATTGATGACTATTCTCGCAAGACTTGGGTTTACTTATTGAAATCAAAAGATGAAGTGTTTCGAAAATTCAAGGAATTCAAAGCCTTGATAGAGAATATCTCTGAAAGAAAAATCAAGATGCTCGGTCAGATAATGGAGGAGAATACACCTCAAAAGAATTTGTAATATTTTGCAGATATGTCGGGATTAAGAGGGAGCTCACCACTCCCTACAATCCTTAGGAAAATGGTGTAGCAGAAAAAATGAATAGAACTATAATGGAAGAAGTAAAGACTATGATCCATGATCAAGATCTTCCAATGCACTTATGGGTTGAAGCAACAATAGCAACAGTGTATGTCCAAAACAGATCATCCCATAGTGCACTTGGGTTCAAAACCCCCGTAGAAATGTTCTCCGAAAAGAAGCCAGAAGTAAGCCTTCTCAATATATTTGGTTGTCCAGTGTTTGCACACATTTCGAAGGAAAGGAGAACCAATATGGACCCTTCAGGAAAGAAGGGAATATTTGTTGGATATTGTGAGGTCTCTAAGGCCTTCAGAATTTACATACCATGTTACCATCATATTGATATCAATAGAGATGTAACCTTTGATAAATATGCAACACTCAATAAATCAAGGATATGTCATCTTGAAGAAGTATATGAAGAAGATCGTGTAGATCTCAGAGTTGCAGAACCAGTGAGGGAAGTTACAAATACCCCTGATAATGAGATTCCAAAAGATCGTGATATGATAGAATCTCAAGAACCTCCCCAGATGACGGTATCTCACAAGAGAAATCCAGCTTGGGAAAGGGAACTTATTCAATATGGAGAGAATTATGGTGCTGCAGAAGGAACCATGAGACATATCAAGAAACCTAAGTCATTCTCCAGTAATATGGCTTTGATGTGTGATCTCATAGAAAATGAGCCTACTTTCTTTGAAGAAGCCATTCAGAAGAAAGAATGAGTTGATGCCATGACAGAAGAATACCAATCCATTATAAATAATGATGTATGGGAAATAGTTCCCAGATCTAATAATATAGATGTGGTATCTTCCAAATGGTTATACATGATAAAACATATTGTTGATGGAAGTATTGAAAAGCACAAAGCAAGGTTTGTACTCGTGGATTTTCTCAAAAGGAAGGCATTGATTATGAAGAGATGTTTTCTCTTGTATCCAGATACACTTCTATCAGAACCATCATAGCTCTTGCAGCCAAGATGAAGTGGAAGTTACACCGGATGGATGTGAAAACAACCTTCTTAAATGGTGTTATTGAAGAATAAGTGTATATAGAACAACCTCGGGGGTTTGAAGTTGAAGATATAAAGACTCATGTCAGCAGGTTGAAAAAGGATTTGTACGGATTGAAGCAATCTCCTAGAGCTTAGTATGGAAGATTTGATAGTTTCCTGATGAGCTTGGGATTTACCAAGAGTAAATATGATTCTAACCTTTACTTTAAGGTTATGAATGATGAGCAAGTTATGTTGTTGTTGTATGTGGATGACTTATTCTTAACTGGAGAAGAAAATCTCATCACTAATTGTAAGAAGAAGCTCATTGCAGAATTTGAGATGAAAGACCTAGGACTAATGCACTATTTCCTAGGTCTCGAAGTTTGGAAGAGCCCAGAGAAAATATTCATTAACCAAGGGAAGTATGCAGTTGAAATACTGAAGAGGTTTAATATGTTGGAATGTAAAGCCATGAACACATCCATGGAAACAAAGTTGAAGCTTCTGGTTGATACTCCGTCAGAATTGGTTGATGTTATGTTGTACAGACAGATCATTGGATAGTTGATGTATTTGACGAATATCGGGCCAAATATGTGTTTTTTTGTGAATAGATTGAGTCAGTATCTGGTAGAGCCCAGACCTGTTCACTTTGTTTCTACAAAACATGTGATGATATACCTTAAGGGTACATTGAACTTTTTTCTTTGTTATAATGGAGATCATGACTTCAGACTGGTTGGTTATACCAATTTAGATTGGGATGGAAGTGTTTCTGACAGAAATATCACTTCAGGATGTTGTTTCAGTCTGGGTTTAGCCATGACTTCATGGAAGAGTAGGAAGCAATCCAGTATTGCTCTCAGCACGATAGAAGCAAAATACATTGTTGCATGTTCCACCAGTTGTAAATGAATATGGATTCAGAATGATCTGGATTATGTTCGAAATGAAATGAAAGTAGAGAAATTACAATGAAATACTCATGAAACTTGCTAGACACAGATAAATACAACAATACTTGATTTCCATTAATGAAATAATTGTAAAGAGACTGTAAAAATATAGAGTGTAAGACTCGCTAGAATGGTGGCGGATTTATCTCTTAGAAGAGATGTGATGGCTACGTTCATTCACAAGAAGATGATTAAAATGAGGCTATGAAGGCCTTTTTATGTTAAACAGGAATACCAAAACCCTAGACATCCAAAAACCTAACCCTAGGAGATGAAACGCCAAAAGTCATGTGGGCCTCGTTTGGGTAAGTTAGTACATTAATTTCTCGGGGTCATAACGTTTTCATACGATCTTCGTTTTAGGCCCGTGATAGCTTGTTGGAAAGGTATTTTCAAGAGCTATGAATTAAATCATAAAAATATGACTTTGTCTATAGTTTGATTGTGGCGAGCCAAAATAACATTGTTTAGGGCCCCAAAACAGACCTAGAAGTACAACAAGATGTGATGACATGAAAACATACAAAATAATCTAGTTGGATTAGGTGGGAGGCCACCAGCATCCACCTGGAAGATATGTAGGGCTCAAGACAGCCCCGGAAGTGTAGAACCCACAATTACAAAGAAGTACAGAAGAACATTATGAACTAAAAATTGGCAAAAGAAGTCAGTTGGAACAGGTGGGTGGCCACCAATATCCACCTGGATCAATCCTCCCCCCTTAGGAAGCAATGGTATCCATTGCATTGAGTGCCTAGGGAAGAGGGGAAATCATGTTCTAAATCTGAATCTTACTGAGTTGTGTGCTTTGTTGGAGAAGTTGTGTTGCTTGGTTTGTGGAAGACTATCACAAACCGGTTGCTAGCGGGGTTGAATATGCTCCACCAACCTGTTGTCTCTGGGTTTGATGGGCCATTGTGTAGGCACCATTGTAGGTTAAGAAAAAATATCTTCTTTCTCTTTGAAAATTTGTTTTTGTTGGATAGAAGCTGTTGAGGCTGCAATGGTTGTAGCGGTCTTATGTGCATCCTTTGAATAGACTATGAAGAGGATGAATTTTGTAGTATGAGAGATTACCTTGCGGCACTGTTTTGGTGGAGCAGTAGTCGGAACTACCTCTGGTATCCGATAGAGATGACCTCCCAGACAATATGACGTCTCCACATATATTTTTGGCCCAAAACCACATCACAGACATCAAGATGGGAAACATCACACACTACCTCATCCTTGAAGGGTTGGATGCCATAGGACAGGCGACACTATTGGCTGACATGGAGATATTGTCCCTGGTGAAGCCACCCGATGTTGTATGGTTGCAGGTGTGGTGTTGTCGACAACCCCAACTGTTTGACAACCTTAGCTAAGATAAGGTTCTTCTAGCTGCCTTTATCAATAATGAAATGCAACGGGGTCCCCTTCACCCACATCTATGAATGGAAGAGGCACTCCCCCTCTTCAGGATCTATTGATTATTTTGGTTGAATTGTTGTGGTCGCGACAGTGGCAATGGGTTTTGCATTGATGATCTATCTGTTTTCAATATTTTATGGATCAGATTACAAATTAGGGTTCAGCTCTGTGTCTTTGACCTCGACCACCAATGACTATTTCAAGCAACATTCATCGATGCTATGTCAAGGGATTTTGTGGAAGTCACACCACTTCCCAGTGTCATTCTTCGTCTTCCCTTTCCCCTTTTTTTCCTGTGTATTGGACTGGTTTTCTAGGGGCTATTGGTTAGGTTCGTCTTTACCGTGCTTTGGTTGTTGCAAATTTGTAGACCTGAATTCCCATTTGTTCTGGTGCCTAAATTTATGCTCGATTTTGACGGCATATCGATAGGAAATTCCCAATGATGAGATGTTTAGGAAATTCATTTTGGTTTGGATGTACCTATGCAAAGACCCACGGTATTTCAGAAATAGATGTCGCTCGGAGTCCTTGATACCCATCTTGGTGCGCAAGGTATGGAAAGTATTTGTGAACTCCGACAATGTTTGGATCTTCTCTTGTTGTAGTGTTGTACATCTCATGTACTGGTCTTCATAGTTATCAACATGATAGTACTGTTCTTTGACTGCATACACAAAAAAATAGCAAGTGGGCTCAACCCCATAGATTCCAGAATCCTATGTGGAACTTTTCTCCCAGTAATTTTCCCACCAATGTTTGACATTGGGGAGAGCCATGAGGAGTGCGAAGGTGATATTTTCACTGTCGGAAAAAAATTGAACAGAGAAATAACCTTCTAATAGATTTAACCATTTTTCTAGGGCATCCAGATCTATATGACCTTCAAATATGGGAATATGAAAATTAGCTTATACCTTGAAGGGAGAGGTTCCTCCAAAATGGTTGCTTGATGAATATGCACATGTTGTTATCGGCAGGCATTGAAGAATGTGTGCAAAATTATCCATCATTTCATCCCTTTGTTGTGCGAGAGCTTTCTCAAGAATTAGGTTAATAGAATTTTATGCTCTGTCGTCTTTATTTTGTCACCATCGAAGGTTTCTTGGGTGTGCGATATTGATTTTCCTCAAGAGATAAAAACTCGAGACCCAACTGGATATACTTGGACCTTGTCGTGGACATGCGCTGAAAAATGATCAAGAGCAGCCTGCTTTGATACCACTGATCCAGATTATGTTCAAAAAGAAATGAATTCAAAGACATTACAATGAAATAGTCATGAAGCTTTCCATACATAGATAAATACAACAATACTCGATTTCCATTACTGAAAGAATTGTAAATGTTGGATCATGTTGTCATTGATGCCAATGGTTTTGATGTCAAAGGATTGATGTCAAGTGATTGAAGAATAATGATGTCAATGGATTGATTCATTGAAAAGCTTGATTGATTGATGATTTCTGAACAATGTATATGTATTATCCTTGATGAGAATGATAGATGTCAAGTGGAAACCAATCAATGAAGATGGATCAAGATGCATAGATGAAGATGGATCAATGAGTTGTCATTGATACATGATGAAGATGGATTCTTTATATTATGCATAGTTTGATGACTCATTATTGTCTTGTCATGATTAA
>SNQJ01S0025099.1:167618-197639 GCA_010110895.2 Picea sitchensis
TGATATATTGCTGATATATGTTGCTGATATGTATTCACATCTAACTGATTATTAATGACAGCAATGAGTAATGAGTAAATGTCGAATGCTAACTAATGAGTTTTGTGTAAGAGGGAAGTTTTGGGAAAAAGATCCTCACACTCATTCACCCCCCTCTAAGTGTGGTAGGTGTGTCCAACACATACATGTGTTGCAGTATAGATAGGTCGCATACCTTTTGACATATTGGATTTTGTATACAATTTGGGTCTTGTACTTGAGGGTTGGATTCCTCACTTCTCGGTTGGTGCTGAGATATGCAGGTTGGGTCTTGCATTGAGATTTGGTGCTCTCTTGGAGTTGGTGCTCTATTTCAATTGGTGTTGATAAAACGCAAGGATTATAGTCTGTAATACAAAAAAAAACTTATACATATATCTAGTGTTCATTGTGTTCTTTATTGTGATGGTGCATAGGTCTTTATTGTTTGTCATTAATATATATTTACATGCAAACAACTAAGTATTAATGGAAGTAATAAGTAATTATGTTGTGAATGGTGATTGCTAACTAAAGTTTTGTGAGAAGTGTAAAAGAAGACTCACATTGATTCAACCCCCCCTCTCAATGTGGTCGGTGTGTCCAACGACACACCGACCACATTGAGAGTGGGGGTTGAATCAGTGTGAGGCTTATTTTACACTTCTCACAAAACTTTAGTTAGCAATCACCATTCACAACATCATTACTTATTATTTCCATTGATACTTAGTTTCTTGCATGTAATATATATCAATGACATACATTAAAAATAAAGAGCTATGCACCATCACAATAAAGAACACAAGGAACAGCAGATATATGTATAAGTTTATTTTATATTATGGGCTACAATCCTTGGGTTTTATCAGCACCAACTCCAAGAGAGAATCAACTCTCAATGCAAGACCCAGCCTGTGTATCTCATCACCAACCGAGATGTGAAGAATCCAACCCTCAAGTACAAGACCCATCTTGTAGACAAAATCCAATTTGTTAATAGGTATGAAACATGTATATACTGCAACATGCGTATGTATGTGACCTGCCTACACTGTAGCATGCAGATGTATGCGTTCTTCCTTCTGTCAGCTTGCGCACACCTTTAGAAACTAAGGTTTCTGAAACTTCAAACTTCTGGCCCTTCATACCCTTTCTTCCTCTATCACATCCATGTGTGGCCTGTCACTGCAACCTGCCTGTCACTGCCCAATCTGTACGATCACCAATCACAAATATATCTATACCATCCAATAAGCTATGAATGTTCCTCATGCATACACCATTACACAACATAGAAATCCCTTAACCACATCAGAACAGAACCACTCAACCAACCAACTACCATATTCAGACATTAATACAAACATAAAAATAATGCCTCAAGCATTCACCATACCATGATCAAATCTAAACATCAAGACAATATGTACCCATACCAAAAACATTTGTAGCATATCTCAACTTGTAGAATGTTGATTTGTGAACTTTCTTCGGACTTCAGGAACCTGGCACAACACTTACTCAATATTTTCATTTCCTTTCCAATTGTATCTGTGTTTTTATCCTTTATCCCATGTACGTATGCGCCCTGGCCCACTGCAGCCCGCATACATCTTCAGAAAACTAGGGTTTTCTAAACCTCTGAAACTTTCATTGTCAAACTTCCTCGTTGCCTCAAACATGCGTAACTTCTGATGCTTCTATAAGTACCTGAAATGAACCTTTCACCAAAATAGATCTTCAATATACTCTAGATATTTACCTCACAAGAGACCCTCTCTCTTATTTATACTTCTCCAAGTAGCTTCCAACTCTAACCAACTTCCTTCTTTTGGGGCTAACCCACTTCTAACTACTTGTCGACTTATAACCACTTTCTCCATAAATAATAAACTCTCCACTTCTAGTTGCAACTAATTTATTCTTAATTGTTTTCTTGTTGCAACCACTTAACCCATGACTAACCACTTTGACTAGTCAACTTATTCTAGGATCTTCTAGAATATTTTGGCTTCTTTGACCTTCTTGGGGCTTCTAGACAACACATGAGGGTTCTCCGACTTCATATGGCCATAAATCTCTAACCATGAGGAGTTATGTGATGTTCCACATATCACCATAAATGGAATGGCGATCACTATCCATGTGGAATAATCTTACTAAAAAATTAACTGATATTCATAACATTATTCCTCAAACAATCTTGTATTCCCTACCCAAACTGCTAGGATTTCTTAACCACCTAACCATTTGGACTTCGAAAATCATCTTCCTGTGAGTTATTTCACCATAAGGGGACCACTTTGGAGTTCATCCATTTGGTACTTCCTATCAACCATGACAAGACAACAATGATCAACCTTTACATCAACCCATTTATACATCAAGCAATCTGGAATATCAACCCATGACAACACATCACTATGACACCGCATCACATTATCCCTCTGACATCAATTACATCCATGACCATATGATCCAACAATCAATACATCAATGATACAAACACAATACTAAGATAATACTTGACATAAACCCGTTGACATCAATGACAACATAGTACAAAAATCTCCCCCTTTGGCATTGATGGAAACACCAAAATTGATGTCAACACCAATCATTGATGGAAACACTTGGACATGGAAATGCTCATGCTCCCTCTGTGATCATCGCTTTTCATCAATGTGTCTATCTTCCCCCTTTGAAATCAATGGAAAAGGGTAGTTCTCTACTTGGGTCTGCTCCCCTTGCTTGAAATCTCCTTGGGGATGCTCCCCCTGTCTGGATTCCTTTGAGATTCCTCTGAATAATCTCTCACCCTTTGGACAAGGGATATCATTCTGATGCAATTTTGATGGCATGGTTGCCAATCATCTCTCCTCCTGCAATCATGTTGTTGCAACCAATCATGGGAAGAATAATAACTCCCCATGTGGGTATGTCTCTGTTGGCCCTTGGTTATGGAAGTATGCGAAGATCAAGAAAGAAAAGGGAGCAAGAGAAATTCGATGAAGCCACAGTGACTGATACTGGGCCGAAGTGAGAAAAAGAGAAGAAAATATGGAGTGAATCCTAAGAAAGAATTTTTTTGGACAAGGAGATCGGGGATAACAGATAAGCAAGGAAGAAGGAATGTGGACAACTCAGCAAGTGGAAAAATCCACAGATGGATGATTTGGAGCACCATGTGAGAAGAAAGGAAAGACAGGTTGGTGAAGCCCTGAAAATACGGGTCAAGTTGACCTAGGGTTTTAGACACCTAGGGATTTGGTATCTAGGGTTTTGACACCTGGGTTTCGACCTAGGGATGTCAGTGAATGATTGTAATGTATAAATAGAGGTCTAAAGGGCCTAGGTTGGTTTGGTACTTTGGGTTGGTACGATAATGTTGTTATTGTTGTTGTTGGTATTGAATTAGTTGAGAGAGGATCATTGTGAGAGAGAGAGAGAAGTGATAAGTACAAGAGCCTTTTGGATTGTAAGATCTTCAACTGGGTGCAAAGATCAATCCTGCAGTTGGGTGCACAGGGAGGGGAGAAAAAGAGAGGAGAAGAGAAGAGATCTGCTAGCCAAGAGTGCAGACAAGAATTGTATGCTTTGCCTTGATATATTATAACACAGTTCTGTAGCCCTAGAGAGAGCGTGAACCATGTATATTTTGTGTTGTGTGTGATTAATCTTCTGTCTCTATCATTGATATATTGTGATTGCAATATTGATTTAGATTTGATAAGTAGATGTGCAAAGTAGATCTAAGTTGATAAGTGATTTATGAATGATGTGTTGTTCTTGTGTTAGATCCACTTGATGTTCCCTTTGGTTGTAGACATCATTGTCCTGAAACCCCCTTATAACTGCTTTGGGTGAGACTGCATCTGCTTCGTAGGTGTTGCCAAAAGGGCCAGTAGTTAGGGCTTGTTGGTGCGCTTTTGGAGCTGAACCCTGGGTCTGCCCCTGTGCCCACAAATGGTTATGTTTCCAGGACAAGAATCTTCTTGAGGGAATGTCAAGGTGGTTTCCATCAAAGACAAAGATTCAAAAGTGGATAGAAGATCAAGAAAAGGACTTTGTTGAAGCCTAGAACAAGAACCCTAATCTTAGCTCAGAAAATTGGCTAGAGAAATATATATTTACTGATATACACGAGATCTTCTTTGGAGGAATCCATCAGGAGCTATATGAGTGGATAGCTATATTAGCAGATACCCAGTTTGAGATCCGATCTAGACCTCTTGTGGTTTGGACGTCAGAGTTGATCAAGAAGGTCAAAAGCATTGATAACGTCGTATCATGAGCAGTAGATCACTGGTTCTATAGAACCATTGGAGGGTACATCATAGAGTTTGTTGTTGATAGAGTAGAATCGTATAGCCAAGACGAGATATATTTGTTTAAGGGACCTCGAGGGAAATGTTTGCATTTTCTGAAGCTGAGAATCAAGATGTTATTGCATGAGAAGAACATATTGAAGATACAATAGATTGGTTGGATCAAGAAAGGTTAATGTTCAAAAATTCAGAAAGTGACAACTACACAGAAGCTGGACATACACGCAGTGGGAGAGTGTTCTGAGAAGTCCACCTTGCAAACCTGTTTATAAATAACTACGGGGATGAGGGTTTCTACAGTGGAGAAGAAGAAGATCTGATAGATGAAGAACATTCAGAACCCGCTAGGGAAGAGGAAGGAAAAGTTGCAGATCTTCGCCGAGGAGAACCTAAAACCTCAAAAACTATGCAGACCATCGAAGTAAGTACTATTATCCTTCCTGTTGATTCAGTATTAATAAACCAAAGTAATCCCAATCACCAGAGCATCCATAGCACTATCAATAGTATTCCACCACATATTCATTTAGGAACCCTAGGAAGATATATGGCAAATGAGATGAGGCTCCCTATCTTTAGGGGATATGGATATGAAGATCCTGATCCACACTGGTTCCTATGTGAAGCCTTATGGAAAATTAAGAATGTCATAGATGAAGCTGTCAAAATAACTCAGTTCAGTACAACTCTCAGAGATCGCGCACTGATTTGGTACATGAAACTTGTCCAAGGACTTGCACAACCTAAGCCATTGAATCAGATGAAGAATGCATTGATTGCAGAATTCAAAAAACCTAAGTCAGAATGCCAATGTATCACAGAGTTGAAAGAGATCAAGTAGAAGGTGGCCGAACCTGTTTGGGAGTTCGATCAGAGATTCAAAACCTTAACATGTTGATTGACTTTTCATATCTCAGACGAACAGTACAAGGAATGGTTCATTGCTTCCCTTCTACCACACATCAGAGTTCCCCTGATGAAAAAAGAAGATTTCTTCGCAGGCTGAGGCGTTGGATATCGCCATGAAGCTAGAATCAACCCCTATGGGAGAATCTATCTCAGGTATGAGTCAGATCCTGAGTCAGCTAACTAGTTTGTCTCTATAGGTCGAAGATATGAAGAAAGACAAGGGAAAAGATAAAAGAGAAGACATATGGTGTGTCATATGTAGATCAGAAGGCCATGACAAGGAACACTGTCCTCTATTCAATGAATACTTGGCTTATGGAGCCCCGAGCCCTTTGAAGCAAGTCACCTTACCATGTTGTGAGGTATGCAGAAACAGACATCGTACTGGTGAGTGCTATTATATGTAAAAGTATGTTCAGACACCCACAAATTTGTATTGTACCTTCTGTAAGTTCATAGGACACAATGATAGGGATTGTAGGGTTTATGATCTCATGCATGAAAGGTCGAGAGACATATATAAGATTCAAGGTGAAGTATAGCAAGAAGAAAACACTATGCAGTATAACTCTCCTGGGAGAGGAAACTTCAACCCTCACGATGGATTTAGAGGAAGAGAACGAGGAGGAGGAATGAGTTGAGGCCAAGGATAGATCATCTATTATAACTGCACACAGCCAAGACACCTTACAAGGGATTGTCAGAACCCTTGTACCACTTGCAGCTACTGCAGCTCATTTGACCATGTTATAGAAGATTGTCCTATGCTGCTAGATAAGCTTTAGGAAAGACGAGGACCTCAGCAGAACCCGCAAGTGAAACTAATCTATGTTGAAACTCATGGAGAAGACCCTAGAGTCATTGTTATAACCAGAGGAGGAATTGTTACAGGGGAAGACAGACTGACCCATAGGAAGACTACAAAAGATTCAGGAATCAAGAAAGATGCAAAGAAGACCCAAACTTTTGATGCAAATAAAGAAAGACAAATATTTGAGGAAGCAAGAGCAGAGTTCAGAGGAGACCAAGGTTCTTCATTGAAGACAAAACCAGAAGTAAGGGAGTATGGAATGCCTCACGCATTTGATCAGTCTGCTTCACCAAGAGAAGGAAAAGAGGTAAGCAAGCTCATGGACTTTTTACATACTTGTATTAAGTTAATTCAAGATGAAAGTGTTGTACAAGAATTACAAAATTTAATCAGACAATATGATCAAGGAAAGATAGATACCTTACTGAATAGGGAAGTACACCAAATCGGAAATAAGAGAAGGAAAAATAAGGAATTACATATGAATGCTCAAATAGGAGAGTATGAGAGAGACTATGTGGTCCTCGACTTAGGGTCGGAGGTCAATGTCATGACAAAGTAAACCTGGGCACAGATGGGAAAACCGAAGTTGATATATTCCCCTATCATGCTTAGGATGGCTAATCAACAAGTTGTAATCCCTTTTGGAAGATTGGAACATGTCCCTATGGACATCAACAGAGTAAGAACGTTTGCAGATTTTAAGGTAATTGAAACAGTTGCTGACAGTTTCCCTTACCCTATGTTGTTAGGAATTGATTGGGCCTTCAATAACTCTACTATTGATGACTTGAAGAAAAGACGTATGACTTTTGAAAGAGATGGCCTTAGGGTCATATCACCTTTAGTTCCAGATGAATGTTAGCGATACACAGAGCCCATCAGAGAAGAAGATTGCACATATGCACTAGAAAACATATACAAGATAACAACCAGACAACAAGATTATATTAATCCCACAACTGATGGAAACTTAAGATGGTGAAGTGATAGCGCATGTTCATCAGACTCAGAAGAAGCACTGGGGAACTGGCAGAATAAGATGTATGAAGTATCTACAAGAAGATGTGCTAGATTAACCAGAGGAGTTCGCTGGATCAGCACAACAGTAAGTAACTTACCCACCTTTGATGATCTAAATCCTTTAGAAACCTTCTTGTCGGACCTTTAAGAAAGTGTACCAATACAATAGAGGTTGTTGGCAATGCATGAGGCCTTGGAAGCCACACCAGCAAGATGGTGGGGGACGTGCAAAAGTAATATCACAGACTGGACACAATGTCATACCCTGATGACATTGAGGTTCTCAGCACAAATAGAAGGCTGCAAAGTTTTCTACACAAGTCGAAGCTTCCCACAGGACCATGTGTGAAGTTGTGAGGAATCCTAGATTCATATCCCTCAAGAGAAGTGGGTAGTACACAAATTCATCAACACACTGGACATGACACCTATCAACTGGTACCTCCAAGAAGAATTGTGCCTCATCACTACAGATTGGAAAGGTATGACTCAGAATTTTGTAACTACCTTCTTAATTTAAATTCAATATCCCTCAATAGATCAAGCATTACATATTGTGAGACATAAAGTATTTGAGGAGGCATCTAGCCTTCCTTTGGAACAAGAAGTGGATGAATGGACTGCGCCTCTCCATAAATTGCAGGGTTGCTACAACATCAATGTCGATGAAGACGATGATCCAAGGAAGGTGAAAATCATAGAAAAAAAGGTCCAGAGAGACGTGGAATGACCAGGAGTTGAGATTCCATTCATTGGAAAGCCAATCAAAATCAAGAACTTCAATATTGGAACAGAGCACACACCAAATTTTGCAAACGTTGGAGATTATTGGGATGTTGCTACTATTGATAAAATTACAGAATTACTGCATGAATATCAGGACTTGTTTCCAACCAAGTTCACTAATATGAAGGGAATCAAAGGGCCTATGGGTGAGATGAGGATCCCTTTGAAACCATATGAAATACCAACCAAACAGAGACCCTACAGACTGAACCCCAAATACAAGGAGAAAGTGAAGATTGAGCTTGACAGAATGCTGGAAGCAGGGATTATAGAACCTGTCGAAGAGTCTGAGTGGATTAGCCCTATGGTGGTGCAAGACAAGAAAATAGGAGAGATCAGGATATGTGTAGATCTAAAGAAGATAAATGATTCGTGTTTGTACGACCCCTTCCCTACACCGTTCACTGACGAAGTGTTAGATAATGTGGGAGGCCAGGAAGTATATTCTTTTATAGATGGATTTTCAGGATACCATCAGATCTAAATTTCCAAAGAGGACCTCCATAAGACCATGTTTTCCATAGAATGGGGATCCTACCAATATACAGTAATGCCCTTTGGATTGAAGAATGCACCAGCCATCTTTTCCAGGGTGGTGGTCGAA
The DNA here is from genome assembly GCA_010110895.2 of Picea sitchensis. Classification (NCBI taxonomy): domain Eukaryota; kingdom Viridiplantae; phylum Streptophyta; class Pinopsida; order Pinales; family Pinaceae; genus Picea; species Picea sitchensis. The sequence continues at coordinate 176,101 of SNQJ01S0025099.1, forward strand.
GCGTTCAAAGAATTTTTGCATAAATTTATAGAAGCATATTTTGATGATTGGACTGTGTTTAGTTTGTTGAAAAATCACATTGAATGTCTAAGGCTAATGTTGGATAAATGCAGGCAGTGTCAAATTGATTTGAATCTAAATAAGTGCATCTTCTTCTCACCATTTAGAGTATTGTTAGGTCATATTGTAGGCAAGCAAGGATTTTTGGTTGATCCATCTAAAATTGCCATTATAGTTGATCTACCCCCTCCTATGCCAGTCAAATAGTTGTGCACTACGTTGGGACATACTGGCTATTACAGGAAGTTCATTAAGGGCTATGCTCAGATTACTGCGCCCATGGAGAAACTGTTGAAGAAGGATTGTCAGTTTAGTTGGATAGAAGAATGTCAGCAGAGCTTCGACACACTAAAACAGAAGATGGTTACTGCGCCCATTCTGGTTTTCCCAGATTGGAGCAAACGGTTTCATGTGCATGCCAATGCATCATCCATTGCATTGGGAAATGTGTTATCACAACCAAGAATAGGAGACATTGACCACCCGTTAGCCTTTGCTATTAGGAATATATCTACAGCTGAGATTAATTATACCACTATTGAAAGAGAGGGATTATCCATGGTGTATGCACTGCAAAAATTTCACCACTACTTGTTGGGAAAACACTTTAAAATGTTTATTGATCATTGCGCTGAAATACCTAGTCAACGAGCAAGTGTTGGGGAGAAGGATATGCAGATGGCTGCTACTATTTCAAGAATATGATTTTGAGACCATAGTAAAGCCAGGGAGAATGAACAAAGGTCCTGACCACTTATCAAGGTTGGAACATGGATAAGAGCCCACTAATTTGGAATATGAACTTTCGGATGCACAGCTACTGGCCATTAGAAAGATTGATGACCACTTCGCAAAGATATTCTAGTTCCTATCAACAGGAATGGCACCTAGTGAGTACACAATTCCTCAGAAGAAACAACTAGTAGTGTGTGTTGTAGATTTCTCACTTATAGTTGGACATCTATACAAGATGGGACCGAATGAGATATTTTAAAGATGTTTTATGGAGGCATAACGACCATTGATCCTCACAGAATCTCATGAGGGCATCGCAGGAGGACATTATGCAGGTAAATCAACTACGCAGAAGGTCCTTAGAGCTGGCCTTTGGTGGTCTACTTTACACAGAGATGCTAAGGACTATTCCAGAGCCTGTGATGTATGCCAAAGAGTTGGGAAACCATCCAGAATAGATGAAATTCCATTGGCACCACAACTAACCCTACAAGCATTTGAGAAATGGGCCATTGACTTTGTTGGACCTATAAATCCACCAGGAAAGCGTACAGGAGCGAGGTACATCATTACAGCAACATAATACTTGACTAGATGGGTAGAAGCAAGAGTAGTAAAGGAATGTAGTGCAACTACAGTTGCGCGCTTCATATTTGATGACATCATAACCAGGTTTGGATGCCCAAATATCCTTATGAGTGATCAAGGAACACATTTCATCAATAAGATAGTTGAATCCTTGACTGAAGAATTTGAAGTCTGCCATCAGAAGAGAACACAGTACCATCCACAAGCAAATGGGACAGTTGAAGCATTCAACAAGATCTTGGAGACAACACTCACCAAGACTTGTTGTGTGAATAAGGATGATTGGGATTTGAGAGTACCAGTAGTATTATGGGCCTATAGAACCACTTGCAAGAAACTAACAATGCAGACCCCCTTCAAGTTGGTTTATGGTCTTGAAGTTGTTGTTCCAATGGAATATTTGGTACTAAGCCTAAGAATTGTTGCCTTTACAGATATGGATGACCCTGGCACTATTCAAGAGAGGCTTGCACAGTTGGTTGAATTGGAAGAAGATAGATTCATTGTAGGATTCCATCAGCAGGTTCAGAAGGAAAGAGAGAAGGCCTATCATGATAGGCACATCAAGAAGAAGGCATTCAAACAAGGAGACCTAGTGCTAGTCTATGAAAGAAAGTTCATAAAACATCCTGGGAATTTCAGAACACATTGACTAGGGCCATACAAGATCGTTTATGTTACAGAAGGAGGAGTTGCGCAACTGAAAATGTTGAATGGAGAATGGAAGGAAGGATTAGTGAATGGGAGTCAGCTGAAGTTGTACTATGGCAACCAGTTGCCTCGCATCTCTCAGTGAAGGCAAGAAGAAAAGGGCCTAGGTACCAGGTGCATTTGAAACTGGGTACCAGACACAGAAAAGACAGTCTGCACAAAGGAGGAAAAGGAACCATAGAGAAGAAAACAAAGGTTGCACTGTGCAGTCAGGAATCGAAGTAAAATAGGAAGCTCAGATTTGAAGTGCCTCGGGACGAGTCACAGGCGAGTGTTGGGGGCATGTTGGCCCTTGGTTATGGAAGTATGTGAAGATAAAGGAATAAAAGGGAGCAATTGAACTTCGTGGAAGACACAGTGACTGATATTGGGTCAAAGTGAGAAAAAGAGAAGAAAATATGGAGTGAAGCTCAAGAAATAAATCCGTTGGACGAGGAGATTGGGGATGACAGATAAGAAAGGAAGAAGGAGTGTGGACAACTCAGCAAGCATAAAAATACATAGATGGATGCTTTGGAGCACCGCGCGAGAAGAAAGGAAAGACAGGTTGGAAAAGCCTTGAAAATACGAGTCAAGTTGACCTAGGGTTTTAGACACCTAGGTTTCGACCTAAGGATGTCAGTGAATTATTGTAATGTATAAATAGAGGTCTAAAGGGCCTAGGTTGGTTTGGTACTTTGGGTTGGTACGATAATGTTGTTATTGTTTATGTTGGTATTGAATTAGTTGAGAGAGGAGTATTGTGTGAGAGAGAGAGAGAGAAGTGATAAGTACAAGAGCCTTCTGGATTGTAAGATATTCAGTTGGGTGTGAAGATCAACCCTATAGCTGGGTGCGCAGGGAGGGGAGTGAAAGAGAAGAGATCTGCTAGCCAAGAGCGCAGACAATAACTGTATGCTTTTCCTTAATATATTATAGCACAGTTCTGTGGACGTAGCCCTAGAGAGAGGGTGAACCACGTATATTTTGTGTTGTGTGTGATTAATCTTCTGTCTCTATCATTGATATATTGTGATTGCAATATTGCTTTAGATCTGATAAGTAGATGTGAAAAGTAGATCTAAGATGATAAGTGATTTATGAATGTTATGTTGTTCTTGTGTTAGTTCCACTTGATGTTCCCTTTGGTTGTATACATCTTTGTCCTGCAACCCCCTCATAACTGCTTCAAGTGAGACTGCATCTGCTTCGCAGGTGTTACTGAAAGGGCCAATAGTTAGGGCTTATTGGTGCGCTCTTGGAGATGAACCCTGGGTATGCCCCTGTCCCAACAATCTCCCCCTATCTTCTCTGCAAGATTAAAAATATGCTACCACTACAATTTGCTTCTATTGCAAATGTTATTGCGCAACCTGGATGTAGATCAACAGCTCAAGAATGATTTTCTCTTCCTATGGCGATCCTTGTACCTGTCCATGCATCAAACTCGTGCTATACCATACATCATGAAGTAAAATATATGTCAACAATGAATAGAGAATCATGAAAAAAACATCAACCATGTACATTATGTGTCAATCATGCACAACACCCATGTACATCATTACCATAAAATATACCATAAGATATCATCAATGGAGTGTATCAACCATATGCCAAGAACATGTACCAACTGTGTACCAACCATATGCCTCTACCAACATGCCAACCATGTGCCTCAAACAAGTGTCATATCACTCATGATATGCCTCTACCATGAACCAAGTGCCACCACCATGTATATCAACCATCAATATATCAACCAAGCATCTCAAATATATCATCCCATACATCATGTACCAAAGCAAGTGCATCAACCATGCACCAAATATGTACCAATCATGCATCAACTATAGATCAAGTTGTGATTCATCAATGATGTACAACATAACTACCTCATCAACTTATCAACTACATATCCCAATATGTATTTCAACCACATGCCAAATGCATGCACCAAGACATCCAACAAATATTGCTCTAACAATACATCATAAGATATATCAATGGAGCTCACATATGTACCAGCCATGTAATATAACATATCTACCTCAAAAACCATTCACTACAACAAGTACTAAGTAGCTAATAGTACCTCTAAACATGTACCAAAAGTGTGTCTCAATAGATCAATGATATATCTCTAGCTAGCATCACATCATCATGATATATCTCATAAACAAAGTGCCATAACTTCACTGACATAACCAACATTGTTCTTCAACAGATAATGCCTCCATCCACACTCTAGGGTTAGTACCATGCATCCAAGATAGGCATCAAGCATATGCTTCAATACAAAATCATGTATTATCACCATACATACATCAAACACACATGCCAACATATAATAATGAAAACCTGCAACAAACCATGTCAAGACCTACAAAACATAGTTATACCACCAAACCATGTTGCAACTCATCTGCATAACCTTCTTTTCCAAGGCTTTTACCACAGGTACGCGGTATGTTCCACAGATGGCTTGAGTATGTATGTGACCTTTCCATAGGTCACCTTGCGTATGTACGCGACTTCTCCCATAAGATCCCGCATATGCTTCAAAAAATGTCAAGCTTGAGCTTTCCTCATGGTTGTCATTCTATTCTAGTTCTTCAGTCCTCTTCATCCACTTCTAAAAGTGTCCCAGCTTCTCATATATTGAGCTATGAGCTTCCATCTTTTAAACATTTTCTTCCTTCCTATTTTCATGTTTTCTTCTTGTCATGCTATAAGAAGCACTCCTCATTGACTATCTCCTTGAATTCTAGCAATCATGAGCTTTGTGACCAAACCCACTGCAGTTGTAACATCTCATGATGTGACAATGTGCAGCAATGTGTCCCACTTGATTACATATCCAACATCTTAGGATGTTATGGAATATTCCAACATATTCCCTTGTATAATGTCTTCAATCCAAAACTTTGTGACCATATTCATTACATGAGTAGCAGTGACCATGAAAAACATTTTCATACCTTTGCGTTTTTGTCCACCTTGAAGGTGTCTCTCTTCTTAATTTTCTTTGACGTGTAGGGATGGATTCTTGATGTCTTCTTTGCTCTGTTCTTCTCAGGGTGTCATTGCTTTGTGTAGGTTCTTGTCTTGCAACTTTTCTTCCACCTTTTGAGAATGAAGGACTTCATGCTTCTTGTAAGTGCTATATTCAAAGTGTACAACTTCCTTCTTGTATCCAAAACCTGATTTATCATTTGGAGATCTTTGGCTATCTAGGATTTCATTCAAGATTGTTGATTTGTTCATGAACTTGATGTGAGCGTTTGACTTCTCTACTTTCTGTTTGAGATCAACAACTACAGCTTCCAACTTATGGCATGACTCTTTCTTTTCATTTACTTGTTTCTTTAATAGTTCCTATATCCTATTGGATTCTTCAAATTGTGTCTTTAGATTGACATTGACTTCAAGACTTTTGATAATCTCATCATCTACCTTCTTCTTTTCTTCTGCTTGACTAATTATTTCATTCTTTAGTCTTTTGATCTCTTTTTTTTTTTTTTCTTCTAATTGAGTCTTTTTACTTTCTTCTTGTTCTTTGAGCATTTGATTTAATGCCATGGTATGCCTTGGGTGCTTTTCTAGGATTTCATTAGTGTATTTTTCAGGATACTCAAAAGAAGATTAACTATTTACTATTTCATAGCTAACATCGTCCAACTCAAATAAAACTTTATCTTTAAGCTTCAACAAATCTTCTTCTTCATCTATAAGATAACTGTCAATTGATTCTACACAAACTACTTCTAGATTTTTTTCTCCATTTGTAGATGGACATTCAACATCATCACACTTAGAATTATTGCAATTAGAGGATTTTGGAGAGTCTTTACCTTCATTGTCCTTGATGGAACTTTTGTCTTGATATACCTTCTCTAACTTTAGCCATAGATCCTTGGAAGAAGTACATTGTCCCGTGATTTCTTTGATAGAACCTGAGAATCCATTGAAAATGGTCTTAAGAGATACTACATCATTCTTCTTTGCTTCCCTTTGGGCTACAACTTTTGACCGATTATTTTAGGGAATTGTTCCACCAACAACTGTGTTCCAAACACATGCTCCTTTTGCCTTCAAATACTCTTTCATTTCTATCCTCCATGTTGAATAATATTTCTTATCAAAGAAGAGAACTCCATCTACATGTTCATCCATTTGTGTGTCCATGGATCTCCTTCAATCTTGTTAATGCTTATGGTGAAGGCTTGCTCCGATACCAATTGTTCAACATTCTGACCACACTAAGAAGGGGGGGGTGAATTAGTGTGAGGCTCTTTAAACACTTCTCACAAAAATTTAGTTAGCAATCAGCATTCATAACATCATTACTTATTACATCCATTCATACTTAGTTTCTTGCATGTAAATATATATCAATGACATACATTAACAATAAAGAGCTATGCACCATCACAATAAAGAACACAAGGAACACCACATATATGTATAAGTTTATTTTATATTACGGACTACAATCCTTGGGTTTTATCATCACCAACTGAAATAGAGGACCAACTCCAAGAGAGCACCAACACTCAATGCAAGACCTAGCATGTGTATCTCAGTACCAACTGAGATGTGAGGAATCCAACCCTCAAGTACAAAACCCATATTGTAAATAGAATCCAATTTGTCAACAAGTATGTGACATGTCTATATTGCAGCACGTACATGTACACGACCTACCTATACTGCAGCACACAGATGTACGTGTTCTTCCTTCTATCAACATGTGTACACCTTCAGAAACTAGGGTTTCTGAAACTTCAAACTTCTAGTCGTTCAAACCCTTTCTGCCTCTGTCACATCCATTTGTGACCTGTCACTACAACCTTCTTGTCACTTCCCAATCTATACCATCTCCAATAACAAACATATATATACCATCCAATAAGCTATGCATGTTCCTCATGCATACACCATTACAAAACATAGAAATCCCTCAACCACATCAGAACATAACCACTCAACCAACCAGCTACCATTTTCAGACATTGAAACAACCATACAAAGAATGCCTCAATCATTCACCATACCATGAGAAAATATAAACATCAAAACAATATGTACCCATACCAAAAACCTATGTAGTAGATCTAAACTTTTAGAATGTTGATCTGTGAACTTGCTTCAGACTTTAGGAGCCTGACACTAGCACTTACTCAATTTTTTCATGTCTTTTCCAACTGTACATTCCCTTCTCTCCTTCATCCCACGTACGTACATGCCTTGGCCCACTGCAGCCTGTGTACATCTTCATAAAACTAGGGTTTTCTGAACCTCCAAAACTTTCGTCGTCAAACTTCATTGTTGCCTCAGACATGTGGAACTTATGATGCTTCCATGAGTACGTGAAATGAACCTTTCATCAAAATAGATCTTCAATATACTCTAGAGATTCACCTCACAATATACCCTTGATCTCTTATTTATACTTCTCCAAGTATCTTCCAACTCTAACCAACTTCCTTATTTTGGGGCTAACCCACTTATAACCACTTGTCCACTTATAACCACTTTCTCCACAATAGTAAACTCTCTACTTCTAGTTGCAACTAATTTATTTTTTATTTTTTTCTTGTTGCAACCACTTAACCCATGACTAACCACTTTGACTGGTCAACTTATTCTAGGAGCTTCTAGAATATTTTGGCTTCTTTGACCTTCTAGGGGATTCTAGACAACACATGAGGGTTCTCCAACTTCACATGGCCATAACTCTCTAACCGTGAGGAGTTATGTGATGTTCCACATATCATCAGAAATGGCATGGCGGGCAATATCCATATGGAATAGTCTTACTGACAAATTCACTTATATTCATAACATTATTCCTCAAACAAACTTGGATTACCTAACCACACTATTAATATTGCTCAAACACCTAACCATTTGGACTTCACAAAGCGTCTTCCCGTGAGGGCTTTCACCATAAGGGGACCACTTTGGAGTTCATATGTTTGGTACTTCCTATGAACCATGACAAGAAAATAATGATCAACCCTTACATCAACCCATATATACATCAATCCATATGGAATATCAACCCATGACAACACATCACTATGACACCTCATGACATTATCCCTCTGACATCAATTACATCCATGACCATATGATCCAACAATCAATACATCAATGATACACACACATTACTAAGATAATATTGGACATCAACACTTTGAAATCAATCCTTTGACATCAATGACAACATAGTACAACACCTTAGTTGGGCCCTCACAAGGGTAACGTTCTGTTTTCCACCATACTTAACACTTTCCATCCTGGAGCCTCTCATATTGTACTAAAATTCGATAATGGGTCATGGTGAATTCTCTCATGAGAAGAGGTGATGAAGGCCAAGAGTTTTATTACATCTACTAATAAAGGAATGATAACAAAGGACTCCCAAAATCCAATCAAAACTTGAGCTCTACCCTTTCAGTGCTCACCTTGGTCCCAAATAGAAATCTTATAGCTTGAAACCTTATAAAAGGGGAGTTGCAAATATGATAAGCAGACTAGTAAGATGAAAGATAAAGGGGATTGGAAAAAATGGTGCCTAATAATGAGGTAACTTAAGAGCGAGCACACCCTCCAAAAAGGTGCTCATAGAAATGAATCAAATGACACCATAAGCCATGAAGTAATTCATGAAACCATATCACTTCCACACTTACTCTTGAAGGGTTTCTTTATTTCTTTCTTCCCTCGAGACCTATCCCTATAATTGGGTTATTTTATTTCATGTCTAGGTGGCTCACCTAATAGGGTTGGATGAAGGCCCTCCCATACTTAAACTTGTCAACTCACATGGGATTCTGGGCTGGTGTGATGCTTAAAGGGGATACTGAGGTGAATTTTTTACATGGCTTGTATCTGAAGTTACAACTTACTTTGCATGCTTTAAGGACTAATTTTTATTATGAACCTTGACTAACCATGTTTTATACTTCGATTTATCTTGGATGACCCTGACATGGTTCTTGAGGGATGTACTAGGATTGTAACCAGGACATTGTGCCTTATTTGTAGGAATTTTTCACATGTGATGGAGAGCAGTGAGTCATCCAGTGACTCACCACCTTAAAACATCATCTTTCACATCCTTGGAATCTTGAACGATGGACAGATGGGCTTGGTATGAGCAGATTCAGTCATGATGGCACATATATGGGCTTGGTATGAGAAGATTCAATCATAATGGCACATAGATGGGCTTGGTATAAGTAGATTCAGTCATGATGGCACATAGATGGGCTAGAAACCCATAGGCTAGGTAGAGTACCCCAGAGCTTATTTTTCACCAGGGCCAAGGATGTTGCAGTAGCAGACAATCAAAGACATTACAAAGACAAGATTCAACTTCTTAGGGACTCAATGAAACACATGGATCCTGGACAATGGCCTTATTTTGGTGATGAATTCACCTTCTATATCTTGATGCAATTAGGGTTTGGTGATTTCCTGGGGCACTAATGATACATGGCATCGATTTCTATGAGGAAAGACATCACTTTCTCTCACCTTGTTATATTGATGCCACATGGCCTTTGGAGGCCCCCTCCTTTCCAAAGGAGGCTTGACGTCTGACATGTGTGGTTCATTATGGTGTATTTTACATTTATTACACTTTGTAAAGGTTAAATGAGGGGTCGGCCCCACTTCTATTTTGTTTTTGGCACTTTATGTCGACAAATGTGTTAGGGTAGCTTCATATAAAAATACCAACCATCATTTTCATTTTAGTATCATCTCTTCCTCACTATTGTGAGAACTACTTCTGAAATTTTCGGCCCCTAAGGGGTTATTCGTCTTTCTCTCTCATGCACTATGCTTGGAATGTATCTCTTGTGGATGGTTGGCTAATTTTGGATGGATATTTATACAATTGGGGTTACATGCTCTTGGTTTCTTGGATGAAGTAAGTAAATTTCTGTAATTATTTGTTATGATAATGATGTTTATGGTGAAATTGTTATTTTGTTGCGAGAAGTCTTGTTTATTGAAACTCTATTTGAGGAAAATAAGTGCTTCTTCCTCTCACAAGGTCTTATTTGTATAAACTTGGTTATTTTTCCTTGCTAAGGTTAGAACCTTAAAGCCCTAAATTGATAACACTTTAGGATTGTATCCCTAGACAATTGATCTTTGACCTAGTTGAAGCTACAAGAAGGGAGAAACAATATCTAGGGCCCAAATGTGCTTGCACCCTAGACATTCATCTCCTCAAGATATAAATCCTAAGGCCCAAATGTGTTTTCACCTTAGGGTTTAAATCCTACCTCTTGGTTTCAAGTAGATCAACCTTCAAGCTTGGATGCATTTGAGACTGCATATCCCTAGAAAGGAACTAGTCTTGAAACAACTCTTGTGGTGAAATGATTGATAAAACCTCTCTCTCAAAACTCTCAAGTATCTTTTATACTAACTCTAACCCCAAAAAACTCATTATATTACTTGTTTTTGTTATAAAAGTTTGCTACAACCATCTAAAACTACACTAAATTGTTGCGTACACTCATCTAAATGTGGCTTAACTCACTCAAAAATCACCTTTAACAATTGGATAATATTATATTGGTTATATGCTTACTTTTTGTGGTCAATTGTGGAATTTTCAAACAATAATTATTGTTACAATTACAAATCACTTATTGTTGTGATATAATTGTTTACTGCTGCAAATTTGTAACAACCATTGCAATTTATCTTGTCTAGTGTCTAAAGAGGTTTTTTATTGCATACTTTATCTTGGTAATTGTCATATATATGTTGCAAAGTTTTCGTTTTCTGGGAAGGTACAAAAAATCACCCGCAACCTCTTATTTTTCCTAGACCTAGATCAACAAACCGATGATGAAGATAGGGGGTGGTACGCTTGGATACTAAACTTTCTATTTGATCCCTTGAGGTCACTAGCGAAACCTCCCTTGCGGTGGATATCGTTTATCACTAAAATGAGGGAAGATCCTACTAAGGTGACATTGGTAGTTTCTTCCATTGTTACACAATATTTGGGGATCTTGTGGTGGTATTTGCAAAAGTACAAATACCGCGATAACAAGAAAAAAAATACAATACCATAGAGTGGAACCCCTTGTTGATGTTTAGACAACATCGGGAAGACATTCTCTAAAGATAATAATTAATAATATGATTATTATTGATTATTAAATATCATATATAATAAGTAAATGATAATAATAAATAGTTATTGATTATTCAAGGGACGCATCCTTTCATAGATGATCACCTTATGTTCCCTATATATGGAACACTCATTATTGTAATAATATATTGAATATCTCTCATATCTCACATGAAGAAAAAACATGGTATCAGAGCAGGACTGGGATAACTCCCTCACAGGAGGGCCCATGATCCTGAAAGAAACTTGCTTCTTGGAGACAAGCTACATTATTCCATAAAATTATGTCAGTAAAACGAGAGATATGATTTTCCTCTAAACCTAATTTATGGGTGATGAGGCTTCTATGGGTGTTATCGCCATGTTCTTGAGCCCAACATACGCAGATATATCCAAAGAAAAGCATCTTGTCTGAAACGTAGTGCAGAAATGGTTTCTCAAGGACAAGTCCATCCTCACGGTATCGCTACATTTTCATTTTCATGATTGTTTCATTCGGAGTTGAGAGGCATCTGTTCTGATCAATAGTAGCGAAGATAACATTGCAGAGAACGATGTTATACCCAACTTGACTCTGAGAGGATTCGATCTAATAGACTAAATAAAATCTTTGTTGGAGAACAGATGCGAAGGAATTGTCTCATGTGCATATATGCTCGCATTGGCTACTCGATGCAATTTCACTTTTGGGAGGGCCTGATTACCCAATACCAACTTGAAGAAGGGATAATGTAGTTTCGAAAATAGAATAAGTGCATATTCCAGGTCCAACATTCTCCCTTGACATTCTTTCACCAGATGCAGCAAACGGGCATCCAACCCAATCACTTTACCTTTGCCAATGTTCTTTTGGCATGTGCTAATTTGGCATCTCTGGAACATGGCATGGAAATCCATAAAACAATAAATAATAATAACAAAGGGATGTCAGTCCGACTTGGTTGTGGAAAATACCCTTGTGGATATGTATGCAAAATGTGGGAGCATGGAGAAGGCGCGGGACATATTTGACAAAATGTATCAACGCAATACTGTCTGTTGGACAACAATTATTACAGGATATGCCATGCATGGTTGTGCTAGGGAATCCCTTGAGCTCTTTGAATTGATCAAACATTGTAGCATGAAACTGGACCATTCATTGGTGTTTTGTCTGCATGTTTCCATGCAGGCTTAGTGGAAGAGGGATATCGATACTTCAATTGCATGAAACAACATTATCACATTACCCCAATAATGGAACACTATAGCTAAATGATTGATCTCCTTGGTCAAGCGAGATAGCTAGATGAAGCCAAAGGCCTCATGGCTAAAATGTCAATAAAACCAAATGTTGCTCTTTGGAGTTCTTTGCATTGTGTCTGTAGATGTCATAACAATGTGGAGTTGGGAGAACGTGTGGCAGAATGCATTTATGAATTGAACCCAAATGATGCTACACCTTATGTACTTCTCTCAAACATCTATGCTGCAGTTGGAAGATGGAGTGATATTGAAGAAATACGGAGAATGATGAAAGGTAGATGCATTAAGAAGGCACCAGGATGCAGTTGGATTAAGATCAATAAGCAGGTTCATGTTTTCCTTGTTGGAGATAGATCCCATCCGCAAATATAGAAAATCTATGCAGAGTTGGAGAGATTGTCTTGCGAGATGAGGGCAGCAGGGTATGTTCCTCATACGAGATTTGTGTTGAATGAATGTCTTCTGAGACATTGGTTTCATGAAGGAACCTCAATTATCAAGTATGGTCCAAGATTACTTAGTATGATTAACATTTACCTATGTTTCTATGGGTAGAGGCATCCATGATTGCAGTGTATGTTCAGAATATAATTCCTCATAAGACTTTGAGGAACATGACTCCCGAGGAGGCCTTCACTGGAGTGAAGTCTAAAGTTAGACACTTAAGATATTTTGGTGTCCAGTATACATTCATGTACCCAAGAAGAAAGGGGCCAAGCTAGATCCTTCATGCAAAAAAAAAAAGGGTACATTTGTGGGGTACAATGAGTCTTCAAAGGCATACCAGATCTACATCCCTGGTCAGAGACAGATTGAGGTGAGCATAGATGTTACCTTTGAGGAGGAGGTAGCCTTCATGAGATATAGAGGATCTCACATGGATATTGATAGTGAGAAACAAGAAGAGATGGTTCCTTCTCCCCCTCCAGTTGATGTTCCCAAAGATATTGTAGTAGGTCAAAAGAGACCTACATGGACTTGTCAGACTCTGCAAGAGGAAAAAAGACATGTAGCTCCTCATGGTACCTTCCGAGAGTGCAGGATACCTCAAAGATATTTGTTCTATGCCGCAGCTATGAGCCACATCATTGATTCTGAGCCTTCATGTTATGAGGAGGCATCTAATATGGAGAGATGCCATGATGGAGGAGTATCAGTCCATCATGAAGAATGATGTGTGGTATATTGTTCTGAGACCTGGAAGGAAGTCTGTAGTGACTTCCAAATGGATCTATAAGATTAAACATACAACTGACGGAAGCATCGAGAAGCACAAAGAAATTTTTTTTGCTAGAGGACTCTCTCAAGTGGATGGAATAGATTGTGAGGAGACATTTGCTCATGTTGCTTGATACACTTCTATTCGAATGATTATTTCCCTCGCAGCATCCATGGGTTGGAAACTACATCAGATGGATGTGAAGACAACCTTTATCAATGGAGAGATTGGGAAAGAAATATACATCGAGCAGCCAGATGGTTTCGTCATACATGAGAAGGAGTCTCATGTGTGTAGGTTGAAGAAGGACTTGTATGGACTCAAGCAGGCACCTCGAGCTTGGTATGCAAGGATTGATGGACACCTGATGAGTTTGGGATTCAGCAAAAGTGTTGTTGATCCCAACCTGTACTACAAAAATGTTAATGGTGAGGCCTTGATTTTGGTCCTCTATGTTGATGATTTATTCCTCACGGGTACATAGAGATTTATTATTGAATGCAAGTATCCGTTGGCCTATGATTTCGAGATGAAGGAAATTGGTATGATTCACTACTTATTGGGACTAGCGGTGTGGCAGAGAACTGATGAGATCTTCCCGAGTCAAGGGAAGTACATAGTTGAGATATTGAAGAAGTTTGAGATACTGAAATTCAAGCCCATGGCTATACCAATGATGACGAATCTAAAGAAACTAAGTGTGTCTTATTTCGATTTTGAGGAAAATGATCTGACTTTGTATAGACAACTGATTGGATAATTGATGTAGTTGGTTAACACCAGACCAAATATTTGCTATGTAGTGAGTGCACTTAGCCAGTTTATAAGTTAGTCGAGATAGACACACTAGATTGTTGTGAAACATGTGTTGAGATACTTGTGAGGCACAGTTCGACATGGTCTGAGATATACTTCCAGTATTGATATGATATGGAAAGAATATATTGACTTTGATTGGGCAAGGAGTGCAGTGGACAGAAAGAACACCTTTAGGTGTTGCTTCACTTTGGGATCTTCCATGGTTTTCTGGTGTAGCAGGAAATGAACTTATGTGGCTTTGAGCACAACAGAAGCAGATTACATTGCATTAAGTATGAAAGTCTGTGAAGCAGTGTGTCTTCACAAGCTCCTTGCATATTTATTCGAACATGTGCTGGATTCCACCATTATTCATTATGGTAACCAAAGTTGTGTGAATATCTCTGATAATCCAATGTTTCATGAAAAATCGAACCACATTAATATCAAGTACCATTACATCTTAGACATGGTGCAGTACCTTCCTACAGATGAGCAGGTTGTTGATGTTCTTACCAAAACAAGACGAAGTTCAAGTACTTCTGTGACAGACTTGGCGTGGCAGAGAATGCCTCCCTCACTGAGAGGGAGTGTTGATGTTTATAGCTTCTTGAGACATTCTCTAGATTGTACTACTTTGTGAATGATTTGAGTTGATCTGTGATGACACTTATCTGAGAAGGGATAAATGGGGCACTTATCTGAGAAGGGATAAGTGCATTTGGGCTTATAACCCAACGTCCCATGTGGAGAGCACATGAGTACATGTCAAGGGAGTTGACCCTTGATGTCACACACTATGGGAGTTGACCCTAGTGTTTCTAGAGGGTGTAGCCTCTAGAATTCCACATGGAGTGCCATGTGTGACAAACTTTCTCCAAATCATACTCCTCTATGAATTGAGTTGATCTGTGAGGACACTTATCCAAGAAGGGATAAGTGGGGCACTTATCTGAGAAGGGATAAGTGTGGTTGGGCTTATAGCCCAGCGTCCCTTGTGGAGAGCACATGAGGACATGTCCCATGAGGACCTTAGTTTTTCTAGAGGGTGTAGCCTCTAGAAGTCCACATGGAGTTCCATGTGTGACAAACTTTCTCCAGATCGTACTCCTTTGTGAATTGAGTTGATATGATATGTGAGGACACTTATTCGAGAAGGGATAAGTGGAACACTTATTCAATAAGTAATAAGTACAATTGGGATTATATCCCATCGTCCCATGTGGTGAGAACATGAGGACATGACAAGGGAGTTGACCCTTGATGTCTCACACTATGGGGAGTTGACCCTAAGTGTTCCTAGAGGGAGTAGCCTCTAGAATTCCACATGGGAGTGCCATGTGTGAAAAATATTTTACTACTATGGTGGTTTTGTACTACTGGAAAAGACTGTGTGTCTCTGGACAGTAGTTGTGTACTACTATGGAAAGATACCTCCCTAGCTAAGAGGGAGTGTTGATGTTTTAGCATCGGGCAGAATTTCTCCTAGATTGGGATGTAGACCAAGGGAGATAGGATACATTTATCACAAAGGTGCACTTGTGATAAATGGGCCCAAGTGTAGTCCTTCCTTGATCATGACAAGAAATAATATGGACTCAAGGTGCTTGAAGTGATTTCCACATGTCAGTTAGCACCAAGACGACATTCACTCATAGGTGTGTGCCTGTGGTGAAAGATATCAGTATAGTCTTTGTCCTAGTCATAGTGATTTGAAAAGGAATGATAAAGACTCAAGATGTTATATGTTATTACGTGCGGACCTGGAGTGAGCCTGAATTAATTGGCTCAGAGGGAGAGCCGCAAAAGGAGTTTCTCCTCGGTTCAGGTGGGAGAGAGATGTCTCCCAAGACTGACAGACAAGTGTCATGAGTCTAGGGTGAAGTTTGTATACTTCAAATACAAGAGTGGCATGTTGCAGAATGTCTCCCTCATTGAGAGGGAGTGTTTATGTTTAGACAACATCAGGAAGACATTCTCTAAAGATAATAATTAACAATATGATTATTATTTATTATTAAATATCATATATAATAAGTAAATGATAATAATAAATAGTTACTGATTATTCAAGGGACACATCCTTTCATGGATGGTCACCTTATGTTCCCTATATATGGAACACTCATTATTGTAATAATATATCAAATATCTATCATATCTCATATGAAGAAAAACCAACACCCCTTCTCCTCCTAGCAGCCCAGTATTCAACATAGTCTGATGCCCATATAGGGTTATGGTATTGACTTCCTCAACTCTCAATTAGTGAACAGGTTTGGACCTTCTAGAGTGTTTTAGAAAATCCACCATGTGACTATCTCGACACGTTTAAGTAATGGGGGATGATGTGGCATCCACTCGCAACATTGTGATCAATACGGTAGGTCAACTTACATGAGCCATAATTTTCGCATATGAACTCTGATTGAGATGATTCTTGCATTGTTGGAAAGGTCTCAATGTGTAGAATATAGATGGGGGATCCAGAAAATTTCATATGGTTTTTTGAACCCAAATTTTCGAATTTAGACCAACCTCCAAAATGGCCCTCCATGATGATTCCTCCAATTTTTCCACCTAGAAGTTTTGAGATAGATGAAAATAATATAATGATCCAATCTAAATCATAACTCCCCATTTAGGGAGGCTTTTGGTTCACAAAATATTTACTAAATGAGGTGAGGAAATTTTTCCTCTACCTTGTCCCTAGAGTACCACTTTTCTTTGCTTGGAAGTTATTGATCTGAAAATTCTTGGATACCATTAATTTATTTAAAATTTATACAAATGGAATCTAACCTAACTAAAAATTAATTCTTGATCAAATTGAGGTGATTTGCAAAAAAATGATGATGTGCTTCTTATCCAAAAACTCATAAAATGATGATTAATTTGCAAATTATTGAGATGACACAGCAAAAAATAAAAAGAACTCAAATTACACATATGGATGACATAATTCACTTAATCTTCAAGTCTCTTTAGATAGTATGATTGTTCTCCAACATCTCAAATTAATGAATTGCATTACAACATGGGCTTACAAAAAGAAAATTTAATAGACTCTCTTACATGTTCGACAACACAAGTATTCCAACAAAGGACGGACACCTTCAGTAACAACTCACACATCCAGTTAAAAGATAAACACATTGATGTTTTGACGTGGTAAAACCCCTATGGGGAAACATCGATGGCCCCAAACGATGCGGCCACTTGGAGAAGTTTATTAATGCAAAAGAAATAGATTACAGAGAGATTTTCTCACAATCCATCATCAGAAAATGAACCTCCATGCTCTTTAAATATAGATCATGGACCAATCGAGTTTTAAGCCACAGATTATTGTAGCTGTTAAAATCGAGGAGAACATGAACCGTCGAATCAATCTATGTCGGGAACATATTGTGAGTGTCGGGTTTCCTAACTACAAATTCATACTAATGCATACTAAAGAAACACACTTTTACCTAATCGACACATTAGACCAAGTATATCTTAACTAAATCCTAAGTGTCTAAATATCCTAACATCCCCCCTTAAGAACAACTTGGGATAGGATTCAAGGATTTACAATAGTGACACAATAGGAGTAGGAAGGAGGCATTAGAGCCTATCCCCCCTTAATGACAACTTCTTGAACTCCAAACATAGATCAAAGTTTGGAAAACTTCGCTTATGTAAGAGACTTAGTGAAAAAGTTTGAAACTTGATCCTCCGTAGGGAAAAAGAGAACTTCAATAACTTGATCATGAATGAGATTTCTGATGAAGTGCATGTGTAGTTGGATGTGTTTGTTGTGTTGATGTTGAACTGGGTCTTTGGCGAGCTTGATGGCACTCTAATTGTCACACCAAAGGCTAGTCGGATGTTGCTTCTAGAATCCAAACTATGAAAGAATATGTTGAATCCAGAAGGCTTCCTGGCTTGCATTTACCGTTGTCCAGTACTCTTCTTCTATTGAAGAAAGTGAAACACCATGTTGTTTCTTATAGGTCCAAGTGATATCTCATGAACCAAGGTTGAAAATATAACCTGCAGTAGACTTTTGATCATCAGGGTCACCGGCCCAATCTGAATCATTGAAACCAACAAATAAAGGAGTCCCCCTAAACTGTAATGGATCCCAAACTGAACTGTACCCAGGACATACTAAAGTATCCTTTTAGTTTATTTCCAATGGATTTCATGGGGTGTTTTCATATGCCGGGAAACAATACCAATAGTAAAGGAAATATCGGGATGGGTACGAGTCAAATATAAGAGGTTACCCACTAACTGACGGTACAAGGTGGCATCAACTTCAGGAGAAGTACAGGTGGCAGTAAGCTTGACTCCAGACTGGAAGGGAGAAGGGGCTAGTTTACAATCTTCCATATGAAAGTGAGGAAGAAGGTCACAAGCATACTTAGAGTAGGAAAGAAAAATTATTTCATTGGTTTGCAAAACTTGGAGGCCAAAGAAATAGTGCAAAAAGGCTAAGTCTGTCATTTCAAATTTCTTATTAAGGTTGGTTTTCACATGGTTTAAAAGTTTTGAGTCACTACCAGTAAGGATAAGGTCATCAACATAAAGGACATGTATTATGAGATGGATTTCTACTTTCTTGGTATATACATTAGGATTAGAATGACATCTAGAAAATCCGGTGTCAATAAGAAAGTTTTCCATTTTGGTATACCAAGCTCGGGGAGCTTGCTTAAGACCTTAAAGAGATTTCTTAAGGTGACAAACAAGACTAGAGTCATTTTGGACATATCCAGGAGGTTGTTCCATGTAGATTTCTTCTTGCAAATCCCCATGAAAGAAGGCGGATTTAACATCCATCTGATGGACCTCCCATTTATGTGAGCCAACAAGGGAAAGAACAAGGCAGATGGAATTCATTTTGGCTACAGGGGAAAATGTTTCATTATAGTTAATTCCTTCGACTTAGGAAAATTCTTTGGAAACTAACTGAACCTTTTGTCTTTAAACACTTCCATCTAATGCATACTTAGTTATGTAGACCCATTTACATCTGACAAGTTTTCTTCCTTTTGGAAGAGGTACAAGATCCCAAGTATGATTTTCCATTAAAGAATGATACTCTTCATTCATTTTTGTATCCAAATCTAGATGATCTGAAGCTTATGAAAATGTCTTTGTATCATGAGTCTCTGAAACTTGAGCCTAAAGAGAAGAGGCTCATTGGAACTGAGAATGTGTCCAATGCTGATCAAAAGGATCATCGACAACATCACCAATTGTTTCTCATGTTGAACGGACCCATCTAGGAAGTGGCGGTGTGTAAAACACACGGCCCCTAACTGCTCTTTTAAGGGGCAGGGCATCACAATTTTTTATTTTCCTTAACTATATAATCTCAAATCATCCCTCTGAGATGATTTATTCTCTTCCTCTTACCCGTAGATTTCTAACGACTGCTACCAGGCGCTAAACTGACCCTTGGTTTAGATATTTCACCTTTCTGAAGTTTTTCATCGTTCATTAGTTGAGGACCACGTGATGACTGCGTGGCCTCATCTCGATCGTGCCATCTCTAGGTTCCTACCTCTCGTAGGGAAGGTCTGTCCATCAACCTATCCAACGACTAGCTTAGCCTTCGTCTAACACACAGGCTAATGGGGAATTCAGTGTTCTGAGATTTTTAACCACTCTAGCTCACCATCCTCTCGAAGAGGGAACTCCGAACTCATAGATCCTATGGTCGAGAAGGATCCCAAAGGATCCGAAGATCCACGGTCCAGATCCCTTCGCAACTTCAAACTTCGGATGTTTTGTCCATTCAAATTCACAATTCTCCCGAAGCGTGAATCTTCGATCTCATATATCGGATAGTCGAGAAGGCTCCCAGGCATCCTCAGATCTAAGGCCCAGATTAACTTCGGGACTTCAGGACTTCAGGGATTTTTACTCCCTTATGATGAACTCGCTCAATTCGTCGAACTCGTGAAGTCCGAAGGACTCAAGGGGTTAAATCCCACGTTCTTTCCCGTATCCAATGGTCAAAACAGACCTTGGCTCTTCCCGAATAGATCTCATTCATTCACCTTCCTTACAAAGGATTTTCCCCTTTCTATACTTGGATCTCGCTATCCTTCCGGAGATTTGTTAGCTCTGAAAGTCTTAAGATCTTTCACTCTTTCTCTTGAACTTGACACTTGGAAGAATTCTTCTGCGCACCCCTTGTGCTCATTCATCAAGTCTAGAACTTAAGAGGTTCTCAACCTATTCCCACCTCATAGAGACTCTGTGCATATCTGCACTACCTCTCCTAAGCTTTACAGACTCCATCCTCCCAGAGACTGACGGCAACTAGGAGTGTCGACGTGCACGCATGAAAACCGTGGCCAAGGTCGATGAACTCACAGTCCACTTATTTTAACTTAAGCCACCACAGGGCTCCGGCATTTGCATATACAAATCAGACAATTCCATACTTACTTAAATACACAATTTAAACAAGAATAAGGAGATACAATATAATCATTAAGCAAACATGTACATCCCCGAGTCATTCACAAGGTATCCAACTTTATTACATAGTCACAACTCGATTACATAGGGTATAAGGATACTTATCTATTACATATTTCATCCAACAAACTGATTATGGGTGTGTGCCTTTCCTCCCAACCATAGGCTCAGAGGCATTCATTCTTAGCACTCTGTCCACCCTCGTGCCAAGCCATGATATCACTAGGGAACTATGTCATCTCTCAAAGACCTTCTCTTTGCTCAGAATTCTTCGGAAGAACCACAGTATTCATTTTTGCATGTCGATGTTTCAGATCCTCAACAAGATCCATCTTCAGGACATAAAAGCCTGAGGAAAAAACAAGAGAGGAACCTTAATAAATACTAAAGTGGAGGGAGGAACCTAAGGTCGACTAAGAGAGACACTAGGGTTTACTAAAAATTACAAAAAAAAAATATAAAAATTATAAAAATTGGAGTGGAGTGTTATCACTGAAATTTCGTCTGCACATAGCGACAAGAACTCTACATCATCAAAACAGCAATGAA
>SNQJ01S0025100.1:1524-17176 GCA_010110895.2 Picea sitchensis
GAAAGAGATTTAATATCTATTTATATATAAATATTGTTAAGTTTTTTTTTTATCTTAATTTAAATTTATCTTAAATAATAAAAAATTAGATTCAAAAAATTAATAACTCTATTTATTTATTGATAGATAAATTTAAATTTAAAATAAATTCAATACTTCATGTAAAAAGTGACCTCCATTCCAAGGCTGCAAAGTAGTTAGTGTAGACGTGTATATTCAATTGCTAAGAGATTTTAAGTAGTTATACAAGTATTATACATTCAAAATTTATTGTTGTATTGTTTAATATAGTAACTTAAAAGTAAAAAAACTAAAACATAAGTATTATATTATTCAAACAAATTTAACTTCCTTCAATTCTTGGCTTAGGTTATTGCCATAGAGAAAATAGTTTGGGCTAATGTTTACGATCCCATACCTAACATTCCTTTCCTAATTAATGTTTTTAAGAGAGAAATGGAAATGCAAAGTAAAAGAGAAAAGAATACTTATCAAGGTCTTCTACCTAATAGTCCAATAAAAATTAAAATTAAAATAATTTTTTTTTCTTTTGATAAGATTCTATATAATAAAAACAAATTCAAATTGCATTAATTAATTGATAACTATTAAGAATTTGTTTTATCCAATTTTATAACATGAAGTATAGCAATTCAATATGATTTATACCATAGTCAAATTCTATTAGCATGGTTGGATTTTGAGGGTTTCATTATGTAGTGAAGTAAAGGTTTGAAACTCATAGTAGTGGGGAGGAGACACTCAAAAAATTCAGCCATCTTAAGGGTTGGTATGGCGCAGGCCGAGTGCAATCCCTTGGTGATTTTGACAACTTAGATGCCCATAGGTTGCAATTTCTTAGACCACATGCTAGTCTTTCAAGTAACGAACATGCTAGCAAACAAAAAAAAAATATTTACACCATTTCTAGGGGGGAAGAGATATCTAAATTTATTGAAATGAGAAGTGTTCTATCAAAAAACTATACTTATTTGTATTATCAATGACCCCTTCACCTGGGTTCCTCGAGCGCTAGTGTTTTTTCAAACTCTCTCAAGTCTTGAAGGATAATGACCTATAACAAATAAAGGGAGCCAAAGATGACTATAAACAAAGAGAAAGAAAGGTTATGTCAACCTTTTAGAAAGTAGTGTTTCTCAAAGAAGAGGAATTGAGAACCAAATTATTTCATCCTATTATTTCATGGGCTAGCGAAGATAATCCTATCCATCAATCAACCTCTTATTTATAGTTATAAAATTTGGTTTAGGTGTTTTAGGATTAAGATCAAGATCATACAAGTGCACATGGATTCCATTTATCACACTCAAAAACTAGTATTTGTGTCTATGTAGAGAGAAAGAGAGAGGGACTCTTTTGAGAGTGATCACATGTCAATATCTAACATAGAGAGTGCAGTCACAGGTTGCTTCAAGGTAAATCATAAGCACTTGTAAGGGAGGATTGTCCAAATGATTCCCAAAAAGACTCAAGCTTATAAATGTTAGAATTCAGTATGGTTTTATTAGGCCAAAACTGTGTTTGAGATCATGGGTGACAAATCAAGTGTTGGGTTCTTGTATTCTTTGCGGTGAAAACACAATCAATCAACTAGATGGTCGAGGTGCATTGACTACATGAATGTTCGATTTGATGGATAAGTCAAGTCTATGGTCGGGTCAAGTCGGAGGTCAGGTTGACAGCTCAAGTCGACTGAAGGTCGAAAGAAGTTCAAGTGGAATTCAATTGGAGGTTAACTAAAGGTCAATTGGTAGCCAATTGGAAGAGTCGACTGAAGGTCGATTGGGTAGTTGATTATAACAGAATCATGAGATTTGAGGGATTGAAGAAAATCATCTCCATGTATCTATAACCATTTTTTGGTGCCATGAATTAGGGTTTTGCATGCAACAAAGCCTATAAATATGGCATCATGTAATATTGTAGGAGGTTATTGTTATTCTTAGTGATTTGAAGCTCTCGGATGAGAAGTATGTAACAATCATGTAGATGTAAGTCGAATTGGATACATGGTTGTTCTTGTGTAAAAGACAGAGATAAGTATGGAAATTGTGTCTTAGGTGTAGACCAAGCTTATTCATGTAACTCTTTATTCTAGAAACGAATAAGACAACAAGGACTGGGACTCACTCAAGGAATGTTGGTTTTCCTGGTTAAGGGTTTCCAAAGAAAAATCTATGTGTACTCTGTGATTATCATTGATTATTTCTATTTAATTATGTCTTATGTTTCTTGGTTGGATTAGTGCGAGTATTATTTTCTATGCAAGTGGTATCATATCTCATTTTGTTTCTCTATACAATTCGTATCAAAGAAAGGTAAAGTAGATCTTGGATCTGAGCTAAACTTAGGTCCAGTGGGAGTTGTAAGGAAGTAATATTTAATTTGTGCTTAAAAGAATGGAAAGTAGTTCGAGGATAGAGATCGAAAGATTTAATGGCCAAATTTTTGAGTTGTTAATGCTTAAAATGGAATATCTCCTTGTAGATCAAGAACAATGGGTAGTTGTGAGTATCGAAACAATTTCAATGTGTATGTTGAAGGAAGAATGGAGGAAACTCGAAAGAAGGGTAATGAGCTCAATCTGACTTTGTCCTGAAGATTTGGTATTGATGAATATCTCACGTGAAGACACTGTAAATAAACCATGGGACAAGTTGGGAAGCTTGTACCAGTCAAAATACCTCGTAAATAAGTTGTTTCACCAAAAGAAATTGTATATTCTAAGGATGAGTGACGGTAGTTCAATAACAAATAAATTGAATGCATTTGACACTATTGTAAGTTGGTTATTGTTCGTGGATATTAAAATCACGGAGGAGGAGAAATGTATTAATATGTTGTGTTATTTTCCGAATTCATGAGATAATATAGTTGTGGCTATTAGGAGTAATGCAACCACATTAATGCTTGAAGACATTGTTATATCTCTAATATAAGAGGAAATGATGTAGAAGAACATGGAAGGATTGACCAAGGATTATTTTATGGTGACAGCTAGATCGATTAACAGAGGTAAAGGAAAATTCTTCAGTAAACAGTCTAAGTCGAAGGGTAGGTCTAAATCCATGGATCAATTAACAAGAAGATGTTAGAAGCGCGGTAAATTTGGGCATTAAAAAAGGGACTACAAGTCGAAGGTTGGTGAGAAAAGTATTGGATTTGACGGTAATCAGTCGATTGAAGGAAATATTTATCCAGACAAAGGAGGAGATGTGCAGGGTGAGTGCAAAGAGTTGGTGGATGATAAAGTGGAAATGGGGTGAGCAATAACGTGCACTTGAAACTACACATGCACATTTGTAGGAATGCACACATGTTCCTGATGTGATAGGTTCGAAAAAACCCGAACCTCCACTCAAAAAGCGACATATGCATGTTCCCAAGAACGTGTGTGTGTTCCTAAAACACACGTGTAAAAGAACATGTGCACATTCCTAAAAAACACATGTACAAGAACGTGTGTATGTTCTTTAAAAAAGTTTGAAATAAAAATAATGCATGCACTCTTTAGGAATGTGTGTGTGTTCCTAAAGCTCGCACATGCTCCTAAAGCATGCACATGTTCCTAAAGTGCACACAAATTTCTAAAGCACCCACACGTTCCTAAAGCCTGCGTGCATTATTTTTATTTCAATTTTTTTTAAGAAACAGGAGAATGCGGGAGTTTCGATTAACATGANAGAGAGAGAGAGAGAGATTTTTTTTTATTAACATGAATGTGTGCACATTCCTGTTGCTAATAACGGGCGTGCGCTTTAGGAATGCATGCACTTTCTTAAAGTGCATGCACATTATTTGATTTTGTTTTTTTGAGTGGGAGTGAAAACTCTAGCATATGTTTTTTCTTAGTTGGTTGCCTCGGACTTAGGTTTGGGATGAGAAACCTAGTGGTTTGGTATGCAAATACATAAAAATCTCCATTTTTATGAATTCCTCTCTATATCTCTATTTTTGACGTTATTTTTCTATAGGCTACACAATTCAGTTATTGATGAGACTACAAAAACATATATAGTTGGATATGTAGATTCCAAATATACAATTTTTTTTTTTTAAATTAATAATGTTTACTATTTTTAATCTATTTTTGTCTTCACATATATCAAAATCCAAGAATACATATATCTCTTATTTATGCTATAACGTTTTGTTAGCTCAACCATTTCTCAAATGATTTATATGCGACACTAGAAGAGACTGATATCTATGATCTAAACAAAATGATCATGTTAAGACCCTCTTAGTCTGCATGAACAAAAGATGTTGTAATTTCAAGCATATGTTGTCTTTGATAATTTAAAAAATATATATATAATTAATATGAAATTATTCCAAAAAATACATGGCACAAGAAAAATGGGTTCTCTACAAGTATACCATTTTTTCGAATGAAATTCCATCCTTAAGGTACTCAACACTTGCACAAAAAATAATATACCTTATATGTTGTTGGAAAAATAAGATACCAATGTTAGAAAAAATCAAATTTGACATAGTTATTCACAATTTCTATGAATAAAAGTTGTATATTTGTAAATATAATTAAAATTCCTACGTTTCATTTTCTTACACCATATTCAAATTCATTGTAAAAGTACCTTGAAATTGTTTTTTCCATGTTTGCATTGCCACTAATGTGTCATGAGAGACCATCATTAGCTTTCACTCGCCCTGTATCTAATGTCAACCAATACACAATTGGATCATCTGTGGTGCAATTTTTCATATGACACTTCATAGTGATTGGTTCTATGAGTCTGAGGAATATGAAGGAGGAGATGTATTCTTAGGGAATGATTTAACAACCAAAATTATTGAACAAAGAAGAGTCCAACTGATGATACAAGATAGGAGTAGGACCCTTCTAGGTGTGGTACCTATTTCTAGTTTGGAAACAAATCTAGTATTTGTCAGCAAAATCACTGATGTGGGTGTGCACACTTTATTTTAGAAGGATTCATGCAAAATGGTCAAAGGAGCTATGGTATTAATGAGAGGAGCTCAGATTGGAACCATGTACAAGTTTTTGGGGAGTGTCGACTCGACTAGATGCAACAAAATTGTTGTCTCGAAAGTCAAGTCGACTATGACTCAACTCGACTTGACTCCAACCAACTCGATTGTTCCTCATAAAATCGACCTGACCATGTTATGGCACTAGAGGATGGGTGATATTGTAGAAAAGGGACTTTCAGCTATGTAGAACAAAGGTATGTTCAAAGTTTTTCCAAATTGTAAATTAGAAGTTGACTTTCATGAACATTTCATATATGGAAAACAAAATTGTGTGACATTCCCATCTGGAGCTACAAGGGAAAAAGGGATCCCAAAATTGATACATAGTGACATTTTTGGGCCTATATTGGTCCCATAACTAGGTGGATCTATGTACTATGTTTCCATCATAGATTATTTCTCTAGGAAGACATGGCTATATTTCTCGAGGAGGAAATCTAAGGTTTTTAGTAAGTTCAAGGAGTTTAAATCTCTTGTGGAAAACCAGACATAGAAAAAGATGAAGGTGCTAAGATTTGGCAATGGAGGTGAATTATGTCGTAAAGAGTTTGAACAATTATACAAGCAATGTATCATAGAAGGATAAAACACCACTCCATATACCCCATAGAATAATGGAGTTTTTGAGATAATGAACATGATGTTGATGGAAACAGCAAGGAACATGCATAGTAGTGTCGATATCACAAAAGAATTATGGGCATATGCTGTCAACTTTGTAAGATATTTGGTAAATAGGTCTCCTTCATCAACGTTAGTTGACCAGACTCCACATGAGGTGTTGTTTGGTCAGAAGCCTTCTCTTTAACATCTCATATTCTTTGGCTGTGATGCATTTGTGGATGTTCCCAAGGAAAGGAGGAACAAGTTGGGAAATAAAGAAATCAATGGTATTTTCATCAAATATAATGATGGAAGGAAAATAAAATCATTATCCTTCCATATTCTTTCCCTAAGTTCCCGAGAGAAATGAAAAACTACTCCATAAAAATCAAGGACCTTCTAGAACATATAATTAATAAGTGTCCCGATTGTTGGGGGAATGCATTTTGCAGTGTCCTTTACTTTCCATTGCATATGGAACTCAATATGTTCCTAACTACAAGTGGAATTATGGTGCTCTTTACTTTCCATTGCACATATCACTCAATGTGCAGACCATAATAAATTAAAGGCAAGGGATTGGGAAAATGTTGCACTGTAGACAAAGGACACAACACACCCTCCACAAAGGCACCCATAAATGAGACAATATGAAACCTTGTATGTCAAGAATCCCATGCCTAGAATTATTTCCCCAATGCACCTCATATTCATTTCATGACTTAGATGGGGTATTCTTGGGAAACATCCATTGAGTTGGGGATTGGCTTACCTAATAGGGAACCATGACACCCCTCCCATACCTTAATTAAGAAAAAATTATAAGGTCTTTGAGAATATTTTTAGTTTGAAAATGGGGGTTTGATGCACATGTTTGGGTGGTTCTTGTATTAAATCTAGCTTACTTGTCATGATACTTGTGACTTGTATACCCCTAGAGGGTGTACTTTTTTGTTTTTGTAGGACTTTTCTCACATGATGGATGTTGGAACCTGCATGAAGAAGACCATGTATGATGAATGTTGCACCTAGAGGATAGAGTAAATTGCCTCTGGAGGCACCTTGGAACCACTAGAGGATAATTTTTCACCCTTCTCCACTTGGAAATTTGCCTTCAGAGGCCTAGGATGTCACCTCTTAGCCCTTGATGTCACCTTGGAGGGTTACAGTTTTATGGATGAGATGGTTCTAGAGGTGGCTTGACAAGAGGAGAAAATGGAAAAGAACTTTGGACATGACACATGGCCTTTGGAGGACCAAGATCTCTCTCTCCATGCTTTATGTTGCACTTGAAGAGCCTATGTCACCCTCTTAGGGCATGACATCACCCTTCTAGGGTTTTATTTCATGTAAAAAATGTTTTTTGTATATTGCAAGGGAAAATTTAAGGGGTCGACCTTATGATGTAGAGACGTGACTTCTCATTGGAGTCTTTTGGATGGCTAAGGTTTCCATATAAATATGGCTAGCCAAGTTTCATTTTATCATCACATCCTCTCACCTTTGTGAGTGAAATACTTCTGAAATTTTCATGTTATCTTGGATTCTCTCTCTCTCTTCTACAAGTGCACTATGCTTGGAAGGTCAAGTAATAGATGTATTTTGCTGATTTTTGGATAGTGTTGCTACAATTAGGGTCTGTTCTTGCCACATCTTGGTGAAGTAAGTAAATTTATGCAACTTTATTTCATTAAATGTTTCATGGTAAATTTTACTTGTTCATATTTAAGATATTTCTTGACATAACTGTAAGAGAGGAGAATAAGTGCTTCCTCCTCTCGCAAGTTTAATATTATCCAATTTTTGTGAAGGAATCCTATCCAGGGTTAGATTCTTAAATCCCTAAAGTTCTAACACTTTAGGATTGTATCCCTAGACTCTTGATTCTTGACCTAGTTGAAGCTACAAGAAGGGAGAAAAGGTTTATAGGGCCTAAAGGTGCTTGCACCCGAGAAGATCCCTCTCCTCAAGGATTAATATCTAAGGCACTAATGTGCTATCATCTTAGAGATTTAATCCTACCTCATGGTTACATCTACATCAAGTTCAGAGTTAGTTTCATTTGCAGACTCCATAGTCCTAAGTAACTAATCATTAAATCTCTCTTGTGGTGAAAGTGATCGACAAACTCTTTATTCTCAATCTCTCCAGCTATGTACTAACTTAACTAACACTAACTTGAGATAATTTGAATGGAAACTTGTTGTCTTTCTTAAAGTTTTCTACAAACATCTAAATACTCTCTTATTTGTTACATACATTGATATAAAGGTGGCCTAACTTACCCATAAATTGTATATAACAATTGGATATTAATATACTAAGTTTATGCTAAATTTCTATTGTTAATTGTTGCAATTTTGAGGCATATTTATTGTTGTTGTTACATACTTGCACTTGTTGTTATAAACTATTGTACTATTGCAATTTTTTACCAACTATAGAAAAATATCATTGTCTAGTCTCTTATGACGTTTTGATTGCATGTTTATTTTTGGAAATCAATTATATATATGCTATACTTGTGTTGTTGTTCTAGGAAGGTACTCAAGCAACTCCATACATCATATGTTTCATAGACCTAGACATCTTATTACATGATAAATAGAGGGGGCGGTAGGCTTGGCTAACAAACTTGCTACTTTGATCCCTTGAGGTCACCAGGGAAGCCTCCCCTATGGTGGAAATCCTCCATCACTAAAATGAGGGGATTTCTTACTAAGGTGATAGTGGTAGGATATCCTCTAGTTACACAAGATTTCGTGATCTTGTGTTGGGATTTTCACAAGTACAGATCGTGCAATAATAGATATCAAAATAGATCAGAAAGTTTGGTTAAATTGGAGAAAGTATATTGAAATAGTCTTGAAGCGTTTCAACATGAAGGAATGAAAACTGGTCAAGGTACCAATTTCTGTGGGGGAAAAATAACTGATGAATAATGTCAAAGATACAAGAAGAAATAGAGGACATTGAACATGTTCCCTATGTTAGTTTGTTGGTAGTATGATGTATGTAACGGTCTACACTAGACCAAATATCCGTCATGCAGTGGTAGTTTTGAGTAGGTACATGTTGAAACCTAGGAAAGAGCATTAGATTACTGTCAAGAGAATGTTAAGGTACTTGTGTGTCACAAGAGAGTATGTGATTTGTCACCAAGGGAAACTTGAAACTGATAGAGAATTTAATGTACATGGCTTTGTCGATGCCAAATGGACTAGAGATATTGATCAAAGAAGGTCAATCGAAGGATATATTTTCAATATGTTTGATGGAGCAATCAGTTGGATGAGTAAGAGGTAGATGGTTGTAGCCTTGTCAACAACAGAAGATGAATACATGGCAACCACTCATGCAAGCAAATAAGATGTATGGTTAGATATTATGTTAGGGGATTGGGTTTGAACAACAACTTATGAAGATAAATTGTAACATTCAAAGTACAATTTTATTAAAAAAGAACCTAGGTTACTACTCCACGATGAAGCATATTGATGTACAATACCATTTCATGAGAGACATGGTGTAAAGTAAGAACATGCTGCTAGAGAAGGTAGACACTTTGGAAAACACAACTCACTCTTTTACCAAGTATGTGAGTGTTGTGAAGTTCTCTTGGTGTAGAAAAAAAATGTGAATTTATACCTCAAGTCAATGAAAAAAAGTTCAAGTTCTCCTATTTCAGCAAAGAAGACAACAAGTGGGAGAATGTTGGGTTCTTGTATTCTTTGTCATGAAAACATAGTCAATGAACTAGGTGAATGTTCGATTGGACGAATAAGTAAAGTGGATGGTCAGGTCAAGTCAGAGGTTAGGTCAGAATCTCGAGCCAACTAAAGGTCGAGTACAACATAATCCAAATATTGACGAGATTGAAGCAAATCATCTATATTGATCTGTAACTATTTTTGGGCAACATGAGTTAGGGTTTTGCATGCAGTAAAGCCTATAAATATGGAATCATGTAATATTGTAAAATGTTGTTGTTATTCTTAGTTATTTGGAACTCTCGGATGAGAGGTATGTAATGGTCATGTAGTTGTAAGATTAATTGACTGCAGGATTGTTCCTGTGTAAAAGCAAGAGAGTAGGATGGTGATTTTTTCTTAGGTGTAGACCAAGGTTAAGCATGTAACTCTTTATTCTATGAATGAATAAGAAAAAAAGGATTGGGAGTATCTCAAGGAATGTTGGTTTTCTCAGCTAAGGTTTTTCAAGGTAAAATCTTTGTGTACCATGTGATTTTCATTGATTATTTATGTTTAATTATGTCTTATATTTCTTGGCTGGTTTAGTGCGAGTGTTATTTTCTCTGCACTTAGGAGAATTCGATAGACTCAGGGATTGGAGAATTACCTACAAATAAAAATAAAGTATTAGAGAGCTCTCTTCCTCGAGGTGCGTATACCCATGCTTAGGTGAAAAAACAAGCATGACCACCAAAACAAGTACATTGTTGATCCATGATGTATGCAAACTAAAACTATTGGCCACAAATAAATACATGGTTGATCCATGTCAAAATAAGATCATAACCATGAAGAGATACATAGTAGATATATATCTTGGTGTAGATTACGATAACAACTATAAAAATACAGTGAACAATATGCTTCTTTATGGTAGCAATGTAGTATAGAGTAGTGGTACTATAAACAAACTCAATGAGGGATAACACCACAACGTTTAAGGTTTTCAATCAAAATCCACTGCAATGTATGAATCTACACCATGTGAATAAATGTAATGTTGTCAAACATGGGAGAAACCTTCTTCTCACTATTCATTGACAAATATGCTACTAGACATGACATAGGCCATCAATAACCACCATTGATGATAATGGGTAGCAAGCTACAAAGTACATTGTAACAAATGCAAGTAAATGTGCTATTGCCAAACACTTGTTAGAATCAACTAATCAAGGGACATTATTGAAAACACATTGTCGAGTGCAAGGGATTGTGCCACTAATAACTGCAAACACCCAAATACTATAAGGGTCTCTACATCTTGTTCCCACAAAATGAGTTGAAGTCAATAGAAAGAGATTCATTGAAAGGAGAGCCATAAATATTCCCACATCAATTGATATTTTATTCCTACAGAAAAATGAGTTGAAGCCAATATAAAGAGATTCTTTAGAAGGATGGCCATAATATTCCCACATGAACCGATTAAAAGGAGCAAAATCTTGTTTGATTTGATATATCCGATAAAAAAAATTAGAAAACATACCATTAAATATGATTTTAATGTATGACATCCATTAATGAAATTCAGTAACATTATTTATTGATGCAAATAAAATTTTAAATAGAACACTAAGTTATTTGAAATATAATACTTCAATATAACTTAATAATAAAGAGTCAGTTAGTATTAAAATATGTTAGATATAACTAAAAGAAAATTATTAATGCAACTGCCTAACAAAAATGATATAGAAAGGAAACCACATTACTCCACAAACGATATAAAAAGAAATCACTTACATTGTACCAATGACTTCATTTCAACAAAAGAATATCATTTTCGAATTTTTCATCCATTATACAAATGACTTCATTTCATCGCAAGAATATCATTTTTGAATTTTTGATGTTTGAATTTTTCTTTGGAGTGATGGAAACTTTATTTGTTCATATGGTTGTGATGAAAGAATATCATTTTTTTACTTTTTTAAGTTTGAAATTTTTTTGGATACCAATGATTTCATTTCATCACAAGAATATCATTTTTGAATTTTGATGTTTTAATTTTTCTTTGTTAGTAATGGAAACTTTATTTGTTCATATGGTTGTGATGAAGTTGGAAATAAAATTGAAGTTTGTGTATTGTGTAAAAATAATGTTATCCTATATTGATTCTAACCGTTACTATTAGCCTCCGATGAAGTTATAAGATATACCTCTAAAGTTATACGATATCGATTCTAACCGTTACTATAACCTCCGAGTATACCTCTACCATTGTAACGGTAACAATGTTAACCAATAAAAAGAGAGGGATTGTTTAACAATTTCAAAGTAATCGGACCTTGGAGCCGTCATCGCTCGATCTTGTGTATAATTACTGGCGGTTTCTACCAAAATAGAAGCTACAGGAGAGGAATGAAAGCCGTCAAATCAATCCGACGGAGGAAATCGCCACCATTTGAAGGACCTGCCATAAAAATATGAATAGAGTAGGTCGTGGAGGAAAAGAGTCGGGACTCGGTATGTCGAAGAGAGTCGCCATGCCATTGTTTGTAATTAATTCTTTATTAGCGACTGTGTGAAAGAGGAAAGGAGCCGCCACCATAATAGAAGCTGCAGGAGAGGAGTGAGAGCCGTCAAATCAATCTGAAGGAGGCAACGACCAGCATTTGAAGTAGCTGCCATACAAATCTGAATAGAGTGGGACATGGAAGAAAAGAGTCCGAACTTAAGGAATGGTAGACATGGATGCTCAACTCTATCTGAAGGAGGAAATGGCCAGCATTTGAAGTAGCTGCCATAAAAATCTGAATAGACTGGGACATGGAAGAAAAGAGTCTGAACTTAAGGGATGGTAGACATGGATGATCAGAATAGCAGAGGAATGCCCCCAAAAGAAAAAGTTTATCGACTTAGAATTTGCCTTGAACAATATCACAACATAATAAACAAAATGGGTAGCAATTGACATCACAAGAGACCACCAATATAAACCATCAATACATGAGGAATTGAGGGATAGCTAGCTCCCAATCTACAAGAGTTTGAAAGTGAACTCTAGACCATGGATCGAATCATAAAGAGGTATTAAATCTAAATTATAGAGATATAAATCTAGACATGAGTGCTTTGTAGACTACTACAAAATTTTAAAAATAATAATAATAAAGATATCTTTGTTCTTAGGAAAAGAAGAGAGATCCATTTGCAAGTATAAGAGTTTGTGAATTACTACAAAAATTAGAAAAAATAATAATAAAGATATCTTTATTGTTAGGAAAAGAATAAAGATCTATTTGCAAGTACAAGAGACATTGAAGTGGGAGATAATATTTGGTTACAATTGGAAAAAAAAATACTATAAGGTCCTAGTAAGAAGATTAAGGATACGCGGTATGGTCATTTTGAAGCATTGGAGAAGGTGGGTGATAATGCTTACAAACTCAGTCTATCCTCAAATATGTGAACTTACTCAGTAATGAATGTGAAGAATCTAAAACTCCATGAACCTTCCATGTTGGATCAGAAAACTAAGGATAAGATCTTACCTACCATAGAGGAGTTAACACCAAAAGCTCAAGCAGAGTCGACAAAATATACAATTTTTTAAAAGTTGTCCAAAACTACAAGACAAGGGCAACATGACCTTTCCAAGATTGGGTTGAAAGGACAACTTCTAAGCAAGGAAAAATGGTGCTCTAGAGAGAAGGTAGAGGAAAAATTTCCTCACCTCATTTAGTAACATATTTTGGGGACCAAAAGATTTCCAAAATGGGGAGGTATGATCCAGATTACATCATTATATAATTTTCCATCTATCTTGGTACTTTTTGGTGGAAAATTAGAGGAATTGGCTTGTAGGGTCCATTTTCGTGGAAAGTCTCACTTTGGAAATTTGTGGTCTAGAACCTTCCCAATCCATTTTGAGGAATCAAATGACATTTTTTGGGTCAAAAGTTTGTGAGCATAGCTTTATCCCCTTGATGTTGTTATACACATCGATACCGGTGCTTGATCTTTATTTTTAGCTCATCGAAATATTTCTATTGATTATTTCCTAACTGGAAACTCTTACCACTAGTTGTTATAACATGTAATAGTGAAACCACTACTAAAAATGATGTTATGAACTTATATAGTTAATGTTCTTCCCCAACAAAGCTCCTGGATTTTATGAACTTCTATAGTTAATGGGTGAAATCACAGAGGTGGGTTACACTTTCGTGACAATCAGGTCTCCAAAATTTCGAAAAACATTTTTTCGGTCGAACTCATAATATTTTTCGGCCGAAACATATTATTTTCGGCCAAAAAAAGAAACGTCAAATCGAACGGTTCAATAACCACACCCTCGATTTGCGTGTACAAATTTAGTCGGCCAGATATTTTCTTTCCGGCAATCCTCTTTCGGACGAACTATTTTTCGGCCAAAAGATAGTTCGACGGAACAATATTTCTGCCGAATTTTTTTTCGGCCGAAAGATTGTTTAAATATCAACCACACATCGATGTTGAAACATTTTACAAAAAAAATTGTCGTTTCGTGAGAGCAGAGGACGAGGTCATGTGATCGTCTGTGAGGTGGCTGCGTGTAGGGGTCATCGTGAGGTCGTGAGCGCAGAGGTTGTCGTTGCGTTTGCGAGCATGGACGCACTGAACAACAATTAATTTTCTATACTGTAGAATATATTTTGAGTAATAAGTTTTAAAATGTATGGTTGAAATGTAATTTACATTATTATTTGGTTGAAATGTTTTAGAATATAGTGTAGTGTTTATATTATTTGTAGTGTAATTTGTAGTGTTGGACTGTGAGTTGGCCGCGGGTGGCCATCCCTGTGGCTAAGCAGTGGGCATGCCCTTGACTTGGGCACAAGGCTGGCCACTCACATCCAACTCACAGTCACAGTCCAATAGAATATAATGTAATGTAATGTAAAATGTATGGTTGAAATGTAATGTAAAATGTATGGTTGAAATGTAATGTAAAATGTATAGTTGAAATGTTTTAGAATATAATGTAGTGTTTATATTATTTGTAGTGTAATTTGTAGTGTTGGACTGTGAGTTGGCTGCACGTGGCCAGCCTTGTGGCCAAGCCATGGGCGTTCCCTCGGCTTGGCCACAGGGTTGGCCACCCGCGTCCAAATCACAGTCACAGTCCAGTAGAATATAATGTAATATAATGTAAAATGTATGGTTCAAATGTAATGTAAAATGTATGGTTGAAATGTTTTAGAATATAGTGTAGTGTTTATATTATTTGTAGTGTAATTTGTAGTGTTGGATTGTGAGTTGGCTGCGGGTGACCAGCCCTGTGGCCAAGTCGTGGGCACGTCCATGGCTTGGCCATAGGGATGGCCACCCGCGGCCAACTCACATTCCATGGACACGTGGCCCTTATACTTATAAAATTTACTTGCTTTCTCACTACAATTATTGTACCTAGTTTCATTTTATCTAGGAAGAAGTTCAAATATTTGATATTAATGTAGTTGTCTTTTTTATTAATATTCTTATTCCCGTCATTTAGTATTGTGATTATTGGAATGTAGTGGTGAGGTCGAGACTTAAAAAATGGGTCTTAATGTGTGTGACTCGGTTAAATCTAATTGAAGTATTTTTAATATAAATATAACAAGAAATTAAGAGCTCAAGGAGTTCATTTTTGTTAGAATTATAAAAGTAAAGCAGGACAAAGATGTATTTTTATAAATTTTAGTTAGGAAGGCAGCTAGATCACAGTGAGAGTTACTGAACTTATGGAGAATAATCAAAATGCAAATATACACAAAGTTCAGACCTGAACTAAACTCAACCACTGTACTATTTCTTGATTAGAAAATCATTAGAATATCTAAACAGTAACCAATGTTAACACATACTTCATTTATCACTGGATCTGATGCTAAGTAGCTCAAGATTAGATCTAAGTAAAAGATCTGATACAGATCTGAAATAATAGATCCAAACTAGAAATAGATCTAAGCCGTGTTAAATAGATCTAAACAATAATGACTGAAAAACTCAACAACAATATTCAGATCTGATAATCTATAATATTTAATGCTGATACATAAATCTAGTTAGATCAAACAATACAGAACTCACAACAAAAATCCAAATATGAAGACAAAGAATAGGTAGCTTACCTTGTCCCGAAACCTTATCTCTGAAGAAGTCACAGTCAACACAAGAGATGCAAAAACTAACTTATTGGAGGCATGCTCCTCCACTTCCAAAAGTTTTACTTAATCTATGCAATCATATTCAAAAAAGAAAAACAAACTTTATTGAAGTCTCTAATC
>SNQJ01S0025100.1:22063-61117 GCA_010110895.2 Picea sitchensis
GTTGTGAAATAAAAGTACAAAGAAAGAGGAACTCACTATGGAGTTGCCTTTGGCACTATAGCCTCAATGATTGCTACAAAATATTATTCCTCCTCTATTATGCTCTCAAATCCACTCCTAAATGCTATGATCTACTATGGAACAATTACCATGTAAATAATGGAACCCTTTCTTCTCCTAGCGACTCAATATTTAATATAGTTCGATAATTGTCTAGGGTTAGGTTTTTTTCATCCTCAACCTTTGGTTAGAGATAAGGTTTTTGACCTTCTAGAATATTCTTGAAATTCCACATGTGGCTAGTCCCACATGTGTGTTTAAAGGGGGTTGGCATGGCATCCACTTGTTCCATGGTGGCCAATAAGGTAGGTTAACTTGTGGGAGGTATAACTTCCACATATGAGCTCAAATTGAGGTGATTTTCACATTGCTTGAAAGGTCTCGATGTGTAAAAAACATCAAGGTTCTATGATCCATTGTCACAAAATTTTGATCCCAAAAAATGTCATTTGATGCCTCAAAATGGCTTGAGAAGGCTTTGGACCCCAAATTTCCAAACTGGGACCTACCACTAAACCGATCCCTGCAAGCTAATTCCTCTAATTTTTTCAACTAGAAAGTACCAAGATAAATGAAAAATTATATAATGATCCAATCTGGATCACCTCTATTACTAATGGATGTTGTGAGCACACCAAAAAATTACCAAAATGAAGAAAATCAAACATGTTTTTCACTTGATAGTTGCTTTCTAATGTTTATAAGAACTATGAATATGAGAGATTGGTGAGAAAGGGAACATGAATTTGACCATCTCTTAACTTTTCAAGATCAAAATATTATTGATGTTCTTTTCCAATTACTCAATTTTTTTTCTGTTGTGTCAACAATATGAGAAACAATTTTCCTTCAAGTTTTAAAACTTTTTTTGTTAAGAATTTCTATGCATTGTTTCATTATGAAAATCAATTTTCCTTCAAGTTTTAAACCTTTGAAATGAAACAATGCTTACAAATTCTTAAGCAAAATAGAAATAATAACGTTGACATACAAATTGTACACAAAAGTTTACCCAAAACCCTTTACCGAGAAAACCCACAAAACTTAAAGTTACACCTAATCTCCTTCATTGTATTAACTTAACTATACATAATACAATATTTAGATATTTTATGACATCCAAAAATCGAATATGTTAACCTAAATTGGATTACAACCCTAATCTTTTAATTAATATTAGATTACAATGCAATGAATGAATGAATAAATTAAAAAAAAAAAAAACTAACTTAAAAATATAATACATTCCCAACAACACGAAGTTACTATAAAGACGAGTGAAGTAGTGGGACTCGAACATCAAGGCGTTTCATATAGATGATAAGATCCTCAAGATCAAAATTGAGGACATATACTTCTTAATAGGACTTTCTCGCTGAGGTAAGCTAGTTATCGTAAAG
The DNA here is from genome assembly GCA_010110895.2 of Picea sitchensis. Lineage (NCBI taxonomy): Eukaryota > Viridiplantae > Streptophyta > Pinopsida > Pinales > Pinaceae > Picea > Picea sitchensis. The sequence continues at coordinate 23,524 of SNQJ01S0025100.1, forward strand.
GGATGAGGACGTGGGGATGCTACTAAGAGCGTCTTGAGATACATTGACCTTTATTGTGCCACAAGTCTGAGGGAAGCAAGTAACCAAATCCCAATAAAGGATGTGGTTCATCCTTCCGTGTATACCATCCTTATCCTTTGCATGATTAGTCATTTTTTTTTCTATTTTACAATGGATAAACTTTATTTGTACAATAGTTAGGAGATTACCGTAACTATTTGTTTATTTCTTTTGGTTCGTTACTATATCTTCTACCCGAACTATACTGTACAGTAAAACCATACTATACAGTTTTTCCTGTAATGTCATCATCATGTTTTCCTGAAAGAGTTCAAATTTTGATGTGTTGATACATCTTATATTTTATGAGGGATATGCATAATTTTCACATGATCCAGTTTAAAAACACATTTTATAATTAATATGAGATTTTTAAAAACACATTTTATAATTAATATGAGAGATGTATGATGTAAAATAATGTTAATTTATTTTATATATAAAATTATTATTAATAAAAAAATAAAAATAATTTTACTTAAAATATTAAGGAGGATTAAGGATAAAAAAAAAAAAACGTAATTTACACAATTTACACACTTTGATAAAAAAATAAATACATACATATTCACATACTTTACACTTTTAAAGAAAAAACGTAGTTCAAAGAAAAAACATAGTTCACAACCCACTCCATTACATTATAAAGGAAAATCAGGAAAATCATTCACCATCTAGAGACATAAATAATAAAGATCACACACTTTTAAAGAAAAACATTATTATAGTTTACAATCTACTTGCTTACACTATAAAGAAATGTTGGAGGTATTAATTTTTACCTATCAACAATCACCAAACTTTGAGAGAGTTCCACTGACATCCACCACACGCTTTTAGATATTTTCTCTCAGAATGGTTTCGATGCTCTAGAGTCTTCCAAAGATGCTATAAATACAAGGCAAATGTAACCGTGTTGATTAGATCAAGCAATAGAATTTCTTTTATGGGTTATTTGTATGTGTTATTCTGCTTCTGACCCCTTCATTTGGTATTAGAGCTTGGATCTGGGCCTCACTCCCTCACGAGAGGGCCCAGGATCCTGAGAACAGTTGCTGGGAAATATCGTGTAGGCCGCAGAGTACATGGAGGAGCACCGCACGATGCTGAGGTAGATGGCAGGAGATCTGAGGTTGTTCCCAACGCCTTGTGGTCGAAAATGCCTTCAGCGTCTTGTTGAAGTAGCACTCAAAGCGTGAGGGCCGAGAGCTTCCGCAAGAAAGTTCGTGAGAAAGCCGAGCTAATTTCTAATCAGCTGGAAGGGGCTGGACCTCTGTTTTGTGGAGTAAGATCATCCTTGAAGGAATCGTGCTTCATCCCTGCAACCGTGGTGGAATTTTGTGTTGTGCATTGAGTTGAAATCCGATCCGGAACGGAATGAGGGTCTAAGGAAATAGGCTCAGTGGATGTCTGAAGTGGACGGTGTAAGTCCATCATAAATAACGAAACAGCCCGAGAGGAAGGTCGTGAACAAGGAGGAAAAATTAAGGGAGGCGGTCGAGCAGCCTCAGATACCATGTGCATTCGTGTGTGTCGCCATTGAAGGAAGGAATATACTCATCGACACAAAGAGTAAGAGGAGAAAACAGTTGATGATAAAATCCTGCACCACGCAGCGAAGTTGAGACGCCCTGCATAGAAGCCGAATCCAAATTTAAGCAGGATCGAATCTTGAAGTTTCCTGATGCTTAAAAGAGGTCATGGATCGAAGCGGGATGCAGTCCCAGAATCCACCTTCACTCCTGCCACCGTCATTGAAGAAGCCCCCGGAGTCAAAGAGAAACTGCGAGATGGAAGTTGTGTTCTATAAGACATATGGGGACTATCTCGAGCCTTCATTAGTGCAGCAGTAAGCATTGTTATCTTGGAGAAATTTAATTAATATGGAACATTCCAAAAGTGATTTTTAAAGTGGCTAAAGAGATATGAAGCAACTTTGTTAAAAATGGTTATGTGGGGTTTAGTATTTGAAATTGAGTTAAGGTGAGAGTCAAGTTCAAATGAGAGAAGGTCAAGAGACTGAGTCTTTGAATAAGTCTAAAATCTTTGTGAAAATGAGGGAGTCTTGAATTGTAAATGTGTGAAAAGGAGTTTTGAAATGAAAAAAAAAGAGTCAAAATGAGTATTAAGTGAGAGTCTGTTTGTTAAGCTAGTCAAAAGTTGAGACCAAATCAAATGTTAAGTGATGTAAAAACATGGCAAGTGGTGTGTCAATTAAGTTTGTCAATCCATTGTCATAGGTTGTCTTGTTGGATCTTGATCAACTCCAACAAGAAACATATCCATAAAGTATATTGAAAGGAAAAACAAGATGCAAGAAGCAGTGTAAAAGACAAAATCATGATGTAGAAGACAAAGGGTGATAGAAGACAAAAAAAATGGATGGTGATGGTGAAAAGACTCTGGTTGGAAGAGGTAAAGAACAAAGAAGACTCCAAATGAAGTTATGTAATGCTTAGTGGGCATATGTAATGGGCTTGTAATTTGTTGGGCATTTAGTAAAGAATGTAGAATTTTTGTACCTGTGATAAAATGTTATAATGATAAGTGATGTAAGGGGTGCATGATCGGTAGTACCCGACACCCTATAAGTTTTTGAGTTGTAAAGCTTAGCCATAGGCATAGACAAGCTATATTCCCCAAGAGGTTTTTGGTCCAAAGTTGTAAAGCTTAGCCATAGGCAAGGCAAGCTATATTCCCCAGGTGTTTAGTAAGCCCTGTTGAGACATGCCTACATGGATTAGTATGATCATGTAGTGTGTATCCCTCCTAGGCATAAAGAGTGGATGTGGCATCAAGTTGTGGAATTAACCACTAGGTAGATACGAGGGTGGGAGGTGTACTTGTATCTAAGTTTGATGGTGATTGGAGAAGTTAGATCTTCAATTAAGGGGAGGACTAGGAGATTAAGTAAACTCAGAGTGTGGATTGGGACCAAGTTATGACTAAAGGAGTCTAATCTATTGATGAACTATGTATGTGAAAATGATACCTAGAGAACTGGCGAGTACAGCGGATGGTACCCATGTATCTCGGTAGATGGATCTCTTTTTATATGGACATCAATGATTAGTTGTTTGCAGGTGCAAAAGGAAGATGCAAAGTTCGAGCATTAATCAATGTTAAAATGTTTGAAGATGAAACTCATAGTTCGTGGTTAGCCAAAACCACCAGTGAGCAAAGTTTGTGGTCAACTAGAAACCACTTGGTGTGATGGTTCCTGAGCATTGTAATGGTTAGGGGTAAGCCATAAAATCCCAAGGTGATTTATGATGAGGGGAAGCTAGTAAAATAAAGTAGCAAATTGAAGGAAGCCCAACCATATGAAGATAGAAACTGAAGATGATGACATGACTCAGATAAAGACCTAGCCAAGACAAGAATTCAATAAGGAGGAGACATTGCAGATCAAAAGAGAAACTTGCAGAGATATTTACGAAGGATTTAGCACAAGACAAATTTGAGTATTTGAGAGAAGCATTGGGCATTATAAATATTGATGTAAGATGTAATTAATAGTAGAAATTAGGGGGGAGTGTTGGAGGTATTAATTTCTACCTACCAACAACCACCAAACTTCGAGAGAGTTCCACTGACATCCACCAGACGCTTCCAGATATTTCCTCCAAGAATGCTCTCGATGCTCTAGAGTCTTCCAAAGACGCTATAAATAAAAGGAAAAAGTAATCGTGTTGATCAAATCAAGTAATAGAATTTATTTTATGGGTTATTTGTTTGTGTTATTCTGCTTCTGACCCCTTCATTAGAAAAACATTCACCATCTAGACATATAAACAATAACGATTTTGGGTGTTACACCACTCACAAGACTTGTAATTGAGGTCCATCAAATATTAGTTAAAAAAAGACGGCCCTGAGGTAAACCACTCACAATAAAATCCAAAGAAATCTTATTCCACTTATATTAAACAAGAACGATCTTGGGCGTTATGCCACTCACCAGACTTGTAATTGAGGTCTATCAAATATTAGTTAAAAAAAACCTGCCCCAAGGTAAGTAATTGAGGTCCATCAAATATTAGTTAAAAAAAACACTGCCCCAAGGTAAAGCACTCACAATAAAATCCAAGGAAAGCTTCTTCCACTTACATTAAGAAGCTTGGGAACATGCCTCCCATTATATTTTACCATGTTTTTTTCCGCAATGGTGGAAAGTTTATAATAAATTTGAGGAGTAAACATTGTACACGAATTACACAGAAAAATAATATTAGTATTTCATTATTGTATTCAATTACAACATATTTATATAGTTGGTTTGATCCAACTTATTTCAAACATAGAGATAGTTGTTAGAGAAAAATATCTCAACAATCTCCAACAAATCTCAAACTAATCTCTAAACTCAATACATTGCATGAATGAAAACATTATCTCTAATACTCCCTTTCATGTTTATATTACAAAACTTACAATACTAAATCACAAATTACAATATTAATCTTTGTCTCATTCTATGTCTAGCTGTCTTCATTAACACTTACACCCACTCTGCAATCTAGTTGTTTTCTCTCTTTTCTTCACCACACTTTCGAGCTTCCACTTGATCCATTTAAGATACAACCACTTCAGGCCATCGATGGCGTGTTTTTAAAGATCAACAATATTGACATACTCGGCTCCGCTGCAAGAAAAATTGTCAAGTACTGAATCATCCTATGGAAATACTTCCATTTATTGGATATTTTACTTTTGACTATCCCTCAGGAGAGTATTTTAGATAGATAATGTAAACAAATTAACCTCTTCACAAACATACAAGCATATGAACTTATGTTTGTGGCTTCAGATGACCTATCAGTATTGCTTCACAAACTTACAATCATAATAAACATATATAAAAAAATATATACCATATAAAAACTATTCCATCTTCCTGCCCTATGGTGAGGGAGTTAAGCCACACCGGGCTCTCATACCATATAAGAAATTTGAGGAGCAAACATTGTCCACGAATTACACACAGACATAATATTTGTATTCCACTATTGTACTCAATTACAACAGATTTATATAATTGATCTCAGATCCAACTTATTTCATACATAGATATAGTTGTTGAGAGAATCTATGAATAACTTCTAACAAATCTCAAACCAATCTCTAAACTCAGCACACTGCATTAATGGAAGCATTATCTCTAACAAAGTGGGCTCAAAGATAGAGGGATCCAAATTCATTTTCAAAATCATATAGTTGTGAATCCATCTAAATGAAAAAGTATTAGCAAAGATTATTTTTTAATTTGATTTAGTTCAAGAGAAAATATGACAAACAAAATTAATTGAAACTTTTTAAAGCAAAACTAAAATAATTAAAACTAATTACAATGTGCACACATGATTTGACTCATTAAAATGATTGGATAAATCTAGGTTAAAGACGTTAAGAATTTCCACCTAATCTTTGTTGTAAGTTTCGTTAATCTTCTGAACTCACTAGGGGACCAAGATGCAATGAGTTACTCTCAATGGCATTCTAAAAACATCCTTTTCCATTTCATTAATAAAATGCCATTATAATTACGGATATATATATATATATATATATAACGTAAGCAAATACTTTTTGAACGAAAAAGATTTCTATACCAATCGAAATGCCAGGTATAAAGCTTGGAAATTGCTGGATAATCTACACATGACTTGCCGTAAAGGGAATTTACACATGACTTGCCGTAAAGGGAATTTCCTGCGAAACGCGATTAATACTCGATTTCGCCACGATTTCTCCAGGATATGAATCATGGTTTCCCTCGTGTTTCAGCACGTTCTAAGGATTTTGAGATCTACTGATCTCTAAATCTACACAAAACCTCAGAAAATACCTGCAGCGCAGAATCCGTTCCGAAACAACGGGCAGAAAAGTTTGTTTTGTTTGCTGAATAGAGAACAGCCCGTTTGATATGGGAATTCAAATCAGACGAAATATTACAGGTAAAATCTGAAAAACCCTTGGGTAAACTTCCCACACGGAGGAACACGGACTGTGGAAAAACTATTCACGACCGAAATGTAATTGGATTTACTTCAAAATATTGACCTCGCGATTTACATGGTCATCATCGCGCATTTGTTTTCAGCTACCCATTTTTGGCTTTTTGGTGCTGACTTTGATATGATTAAATAGATTTCCAGAGAAAAGTTGACATGGCATCCATGGTAACTTGCAGAATTAAAACTAGTTATCTGTAACGATTAAATTAAATTACCACACATAACCATCCTAACCCTAATATTGTGGAATCATTCTAACCCTAATATTGTGGGTCATATCACTTTAGGCTTTAGGTTAGGTTAAAGGTTTTATGAAATGACGACTTTTTAGTCAGAAATTGTTGGATTGATAGATTTGAGTGATTATTGTGGGTCATATCACTTTAGGTTAGATTAAAGGTTTTATGAAATGACTACTTTTTAGTCAGAAATTGTTGGATTGATAGATTTGAATGATTAGAATTAGTAGCTTTGAGTGATTATTTCTATATAATTCTTGTCAGCATATTAAATTATTTTCTACATGCAAAAATAAATTTTGAAAAACAAAAAATAGTAATTCGAACCATTTGTAAACCAGTTTACAGAAAACGTTGTAGAGAAATCTAAATTTACCGAGAACGTTGAAGTTGCAGAACGCTACTGCGTTACGTAACTTTATTTGAATGACTTCTTATACACCCGTACACCTTCAGTAACTACTGTCTCTCATCATGGGACAGATTGGAAATTATTTCATTTTAGACAGTGTGATAAATGAAAAGTCAGTTCTAAATTTGAGCAACTATGAGCAGTATACAGGATTTGAGAATTTATAGTGTAAATTTCATTAAGATGAGCTAGTTGCAGCTATGTAATTTACTGGAAGCTGTATCTCTTCACGGAAAAGCTGGAATCTGCTTTCAAAATTTGTCTTTACTGTCTCCTTACCGTATACGATTCTAAGGCAAACCACCCAAGTCATACTGGAAGTACAGGCATGTCATGTTAGGTGCGAAATCAAGATTAGTATTAGAAACTTTCTTCTACTGCTAGAAGAATCCAAATAGTAATAAGAATCCAAACAAGAATAGAAAACAGCTCTGAGTTGTACTCAGTTGTTTAGTGGAATTTGTTGAGAGACAAGTATTGCTTTGAATCTTTAATAATTTTGGTATGACGGTGATGCGTAGGGTACGAAGTGTCGCTTCAGTTGTTTTCGTGTGAGTTGGGTGACAGGACTTTACAGCGGCGTCATTGGAGCCTGGAATCAAACCCTACTGTTCGGCCCACCAAACTCAAGATGTAGAAGCCATGAAGTCAAAGGGGATGAAGGTTCTCGTTGGTTCTAGGCGTGTAAGATTGTTTAAAAAAATAAAATTATTAAGATTATAATTATGTTTTTATATAAATTAATCATATATTTTATTTATTTGATTTGATAATGTTTTTATTTACATCTATTTGATAATGTTTTTATTTACATCTATTTGATAATGAAGAGGATGATTAATGTCTACTAAAACCAAATTGGTCTATCGGATCTTAAGAGGGTAAGTTATTACTTGCGATTCTAGAGTAAGTGATTACTTGATATTTTTTAGAATTTTGTTTCTTTGCTCGAAAAACATTAAGAGAAGCTTTTCCAAGATTACCATACTTTTGTTGAGTTAAGAGATTAGGAAGGTTGGTAGTGTGACAAATATTTTGAAAATGAGATCTAATATGGGTATAGGTTGGACACTCTAAGAGAAAAATTATTTTCATCTTCAACCTTCTTATCATTGTTACAAAGGTGACACACTCTTTCATGCCATGGAGTTTTAGGAATTGACCAGCCTCAGTTTCACTATGGAGCTAGAGAGAATCTGTTCTTATCTTAGCAACGCTTATTTTTTCTTTACACTTGGCAAAACAAATACATAATTTTGATCTTCTAGATTATGGTTGATTACATCCCTATAATACCTTAATTTTCTTTTTTCCTCTAACTCTTTATCACACCACATTTTCTCCTTAAATTTTGATTTGACGTTTTTTTTAATAGTATCTTTATTCTTCAAAATGGTGTCTTCCATGATTCCNGTGATGCGTAGGGTACGAAGTGTCGCTTCAGTTGTTTTCGTGTGAGTTGGGTGACAGGACTTTACAGCGGCGTCATTGGAGCCTGGAATCAAACCCTACTGTTCGGCCCACCAAACTCAAGATGTAGAAGCCATGAAGTCAAAGGGGATGAAGGTTCTCGTTGGTTCTAGGCGTGTAAGATTGTTTAAAAAAATAAAATTATTAAGATTATAATTATGTTTTTATATAAATTAATCATATATTTTATTTATTTGATTTGATAATGTTTTTATTTACATCTATTTGATAATGTTTTTATTTACATCTATTTGATAATGAAGAGGATGATTAATGTCTACTAAAACCAAATTGGTCTATCGGATCTTAAGAGGGTAAGTTATTACTTGCGATTCTAGAGTAAGTGATTACTTGATATTTTTTAGAATTTTGTTTCTTTGCTCGAAAAACATTAAGAGAAGCTTTTCCAAGATTACCATACTTTTGTTGAGTTAAGAGATTAGGAAGGTTGGTAGTGTGACAAATATTTTGAAAATGAGATCTAATATGGGTATAGGTTGGACACTCTAAGAGAAAAATTATTTTCATCTTCAACCTTCTTATCATTGTTACAAAGGTGACACACTCTTTCATGCCATGGAGTTTTAGGAATTGACCAGCCTCAGTTTCACTATGGAGCTAGAGAGAATCTGTTCTTATCTTAGCAACGCTTATTTTTTCTTTACACTTGGCAAAACAAATACATAATTTTGATCTTCTAGATTATGGTTGATTACATCCCTATAATACCTTAATTTTCTTTTTTCCTCTAACTCTTTATCACACCACATTTTCTCCTTAAATTTTGATTTGACGTTTTTTTTAATAGTATCTTTATTCTTCAAAATGGTGTCTTCCATGATTCCCCAATAGTTTAGCCAAGACAAAGCATCTTTATGCCATTCTAGCTTGACTCGATGGTGGTTATGACTAAGCAATTTTAGGAAGCCTCTAGTCTTCCATGTTGTTTAACTTGTTCTTGTACATTAGGTATCTAGTCATAGCCATTCTCTCAATGGGGAGAGGCAAACTTCACAACCATAAAGAATAACACGTGTAACAAGAGTCTCAAAAACTAGTTTCTTCTTATCCCAACTCCAAAGATCAACTGATTTACAATTGTTTTCAAGCCTATCAATTCCAAGATAGTATGAAGTCACTTCCTCCAATTTATTGTTGACATATAAAAATGTATCATAAGGGATTTTATTGGATTTAATAATCATGATCTTAGTCTTAACAGTATTAACAGTGATACCCATATTGTAGCAAAAATCCTTCAAGATTCTTAAATGGTTTTCAAGATCAATCAATAAAAGTAGGGCAGTTTCCAAGGAATCTTCTAATTTATCAATGTATATGCCAAAAAGAGTAGGGAACATGAAACAACCTTTATTTTTTGGGAGAAGTAAACAAATTATATTAATATTTACTCTATAAAATAGAAGAATAAAGAGTTCATAGTCGCAACACACCATGAAAATTTCTCACCCTCAAAAGTAAAAAATAATTTATCTTAATCATTAAAGGTAGCAAAGGTTTAAAGAGTCTATACTACTCATAGCCTGATATTAAACTAGATATTCTAAGAGCAAACATTAGGAGCCTGATCTTAAACTAGATAAAACAGAGGAAAACTACATCATAATTCTAAGAAACATTAGGAACCTAGGGTTCCGGATTCATTGGGGAAATGAGGCCAGCGCTTGGACTAACAATAGGTGATTGGAAGACTCCCGTGTGCTTGGGGGCCAGCCAAGTCACGATCTTAGTAAAGTAGATATTCGTTTTGAGATTCCAACATTTCCATCGTTTTAGTATGCCAATGTAATTCTAGGGTGTGAAAAAACCTAGAATTATTAGTTTAAGAATAACCCATTTCAGGAATCACCTCACCGACTTAAAAATTTACCTTCACATCCTCCTTAAACTCATGATCCAAGGGGACTTCAACCAGAGATGACATGGCTGCATTGTCTTCCTCGGGCACTAAGTGCTCATAATGGTCTGCAACATCTAGCATTGTCTTGGCATCTCGAGATGGACCAATACCAGAGGTGCGATGTTTGCGTCCTCAAAGTGGCATCGAAGGGAGAAGTAAAAAGGTTGAAGTGTCAAACCAATGACCAGAAAGCTGGTATCATTTCAAAATCAAATTCAATAGAGTATGATTGGAAATTAGAGAGTTGTTGATTGATACATGCAGATCTATGAGATCCCCGACAAGCTCTAGCTCTCTCATGATATACCATAACTGTCAACTTCATGGGAAAATGTCGCCAAATCCAAAGTTGAGTGTGCAGATATGACCTCTGCATTAGATCACTCTTCACGATAATCACGATGCGAGCCAATTCCATGCGCAGATACAGGTTCTTCGTCGTCGTCATCATGCAAAAGACATTCAACTTTGAAACTAGCCTTAAAACATTCCTCGCCATCATGGTTCAGGCCTTTTCCGGAAATGAATAGTGTTACTAATATTGTAAAATTAAAATGTAATGTGTGCATATGGAGAAAATTTAAAGAGAAATATCACAAGTATTACATATTCTTTCTTCCCATAGCTATTAAGTCTTCTCCATCCCTTAGATTCAGTATGAAGTTTATAAAAGTTTGTTCTTATTTTAACAATGTGTTGATGTGGGGAAATGGCTAGCCATCAACATCATGGGTTCATCTAGAGGAGAAATATCAATTAAAATTCACTATGTTTGGAACATAGAACTCTTCAAATTTTGGCCCAACCATTGTTAATTGTTTATGTTTAAAAAATGATTTGTAATTTTAAGTGAAAAATGCAAATGCAAATACATGTGCTCCAGATAACCTAACAGGAGGACCAAAAGACATGGAGATGCAATATAAATCCAACACATTGTGGTGTAATTTGTTAGAAGATTGAAATATTTACAGCAAAAATTGTAGAATACACCCATATTTATTATAGAAATAAGAAACTGGAAAAAATACGCAATAGAAGAATCAAAATACCACAAATAGCTATACCTTTATTGATAAGAGCAATGCTTACTTCCCTCTACCAGGGGGCAACCTCCAAATGAGTAGAGATTTGATTACAATATACTTCACAAGACATATCATTACATTGTTTTACTTCTTCATATAGTTATATCTACCTCCTAAGAAATTTCTAGTAGGAAAAACCTTATAGTAGGCTTCGTTACAATTATTTATTTCACGCTACTACATGGGCCTTATTTACTAGATATGACCTACATACATAGCAACCTATCTAAATACTTAAGGGGGTTAGGGTAGGATCCTAACATGCTTTCCTCCTTAGAAATCAACATTATCCTCAAGGTTGGAGATGGGAGAATTGTTGAAGGATCTATATTGGTTCTCATGTGACATCCTCGAGTGGTGTATCCTTCCACTATATCAGGAGCTCCAGGATAGTGCACTGGAAAAGACTACACTCTCTTTTGTTAAGGACTCCCTCGGGCTACAACCAAATGGAACCTTCTTCATCCAGTTCTAGAAGGCTAGTTTCACTAGGACAATTAGATCTAACAACTTTATTTAAGTAGGAGACATGAAAGATTTGATGAATTTTAGAGTTGCTAGGAAGCTCTAATTGTAAGCCTTTGGCCCAATACATTTGAGGACCTTATAGGGCCATAAAACTTGGGAGAAAAATTGTAGTGGTGTTTGTCTTTGAGGGAGGTCTACTTATAAGGATACAAATGAAGGAACACTTGATCCCCTTCTTCAAAATGATGTTGTAAACAATGTTGATCAACCTATTACTTCATCACGTTCTAATCCATTACTAGATTATCCTTGCGATTTGGGAGACTATTGGCTTGAGTTGTTAGGGTTTTGTCTTCCTCTTTCACCTTAGAGACTCTGGGTAAGTAGGATAGTACTGATTGGGGATTTTTTCCATAGAAAAACTCACAAGGAGTCATTCAAATGGAACCACGATACATTGTATTATACCACCTTTTTGCTAGAGGTAACCACTGAACCCATTGGGATTGTCACTATGAAGTAAAGAAACACAAATACACTTAGAAGAACTTGTTGAAAACTTCAATCAAATCATCATTTTGGAGGTGATATATGGTATAAGATTCAATTGAATACTTTGGATCTCACGCAACTCTTGTCATAAATTAATAGTGAAATTGGGGTCATGGTCTGTCATAATAGATTGTGGCATACCATGCAGTCTAAAGATATTATCCATGAATACTTGAGCGAATGGAGAGGCTTAAACGGGTGTTGTAGAGACAAAAAATGAGAATATTTGGAAATATGATCAACCACAACTATGATGACAAATTTATTGCTAGATCTGATTAACCCCACAATGAATCCCATAGAAATATCAGTCCATATAGATCGCAGAATGCAGGGATGATTTTAAGGATGGAAATTTATTTTAAAATGTAGAAACCTTGGTGAATCTTACTAATCCTTCATATGCCAACTATAAATGTTTGGCGATATTTTTGAAAAAATATTCAAATTTCTAAGGATTTTATATAGTTTTTATAAATTTTTGGCAATTTTTAAGCTAAAATAATTTTATCCTATAGAATTTGGGTGAATCATTTTTAAAATAGAGAATCTCATTTTCGAAAAAACCATGGAAAATTATCCCATGAGCGAAATTTAGCCCCTAAAATCATCCATGGCAGAATGGGTAAATGTTGCAGATATCTTGGAGGTTTCACTATCTCTTCCTTATGTCATTGGAAAATGTCACATTTTTCCACAAATTTTTGGATGTACTTCTTCATTCCTTCCCCAAAAAATGAGTGTTTGATCCTTTCATATGTTTTATGAAATCCTAAATTTCATGAGGCATGGAGTTTAGATAACAACCTTTTTTTTATATGCTAACTATTTTCTTAAATAAAGACACCCTTTAGAGTGATTCTCTTCATTGTGTCAAGTTAACCCCTATATGCATGGGGTTCCATTTGAAGTTGTTGTATTAGGAGAGAGATCTTGGGTTATGTTAACCATTCTCTGCAGACATCATTCAACCAGTCTACTACTATGAAGGAGAGAGAAGCGGGATATACCCTCTTCATAATTTCGAGAGAGAACATCTACTACCACATTCTCCTTGGCCTTTTTATAAATGATCTCATAGCCATATCCCAACATTTTGGTGACCCACTTTTGTTTCTTGGTGGATGAAATCCTTTTTTCCATGAAGTATTTTAAGCTATGATGATTAGTTTTAATATGGTTTTTTTTTTTAGCAGGTATGAACGCCAAATATCCACAACATGCAATATGATCATCATATCCTTCCCATAAGTTGTTTTTTCCAAATTCCTCTCACATAGTTGTTTGTTGGTAAAAGTCAATGGTCATCCCTCTTGCATAAGTACTAACCCAATTCCTTTACCAAAGGTGTCACATTCCAAGACAAAGTTCTTAGTGAATTTTAGCAAAGTGAGTACTGGAGTTTTACAAATAACATTCTTCAAATCCTAGAAGGTTCATTTTCTAACATCATTCCAAATAAAATAATTTTTTTAAGCAAGGTTGTTAGGGGAGCTGAAATTTCACCATAGTTCCTTACGAACTTTCTATAATAACCATTGATAGCAACAATAACTCTTAAAATTTTAAGAGTTTTTAGGAGGGGCCAATCCTTCATCAATTCAATTTTCCTCGAATCCACATGTACACCATCATGCCTAACAATATGGCCCAAATATTCTGCTTCAAAGACACCAAAGGCACATTTGGACCTCTTGAGAAAGAGTGAATGATTAATTAGTAGTTGTAAGAATTGATCCACATGGGTGACATGGGCATGCCAAGTTTTATTATAAATCAAGATGTCATTAGAAAAGACAAGGACAAAATGACGAAGAAAGGGTTGAAATATTTTTTTCATGAGACTTTGGAAGGTGGAAGGCACATTACAAAGGACAAATGGAATCAACAAGAACTTGTAATGACCTTCATGAGTGTGATTTTTTTTTTAGTAATTTCCACCTCATTCATGCGAATTTGGTGATAACCTAAACAAAAATCAAGTTTGGTGAAGAATTAAGTGCCCTTGAGCTCATCCAAAAGATCATCAATGATTTAAATGTGGAACTTATCCTTGATTGTTATTTTATTGAGATCTTAGAGAGTTAGGAAACATGTGCCAAGAGCCTTCTTTCCTAAGGAACATGATGACTGTTGATGGATAAGAGAAGACACTAAGGTAAGTGACACCAATTGCTAGAAACTATTGAACTATATTTTATATTTCATTTTTTGGGGAAAATGGATGGTGATACAAACATGCAATGGGTGTGAGGTTACCTAGTATGAATGTGTTGCACGCGCACAACAACCTCCCAATTTTCTTGTCATAGCATCTCTCTAAGATAAGAAATTGGCCCACACTTCAATTCTTCCCACCAGAACCCTTGCACTCTCTCCCTTGTGCAAATGGCTACACCCAATTTTTTCTTACACTTCCCCTCCTTATCATTTGCAGTTCCCCCTCTAATCACTTCCACCCAATGATCCGCACTTTGGCAAGTCCCCTCTTCTTGTAGTGATACATAGTGTACCGACGCGTGCATCCTTCTTTCGCCTTTGGATTGACATTCCATTGACTTTCTCATCACTACATCATCACCTCCCTTTGAAATTTCCTTATGCACTATCACGCTTCTGCTAAACCTCACTGACACATATCTTCGTCGTTGGTAAATTTCACATGATCAATGTCGTCTCACCAATATTGGTCACATGATTATATTTTCCACGCACACACCTTTTACCAGCTAAATCCATTCCACTCGTTCCATTGCATCACATTTCGTAAGTGTCCCTCTCTTTCGCTTCGTTTCACTGCATATCGACAAGTATCACCTCTTCGTCCCCGACATGCTTCCTAGTGTTGATAAGTTTCCCCCTCCTATCTTCAATACTTCAGTTGAAAGATGTTGAACCCTCATCGTTGTTGAGCACATCAATGACAACATTCTCCCTCTTTCCAATGTTGATCATGTCAGTGTATCTCACTCTCATCTTGAGGCCTATCTCGACCCCCTTCAAGCTCGAATCCCTTATTGTTGCACTCATCAATGAATTTCCTTACATTTTCAAGGAAAAAACCATTGAAACCTATCTATACAACTCATAACTTATTTCCTATCTCACCTGATCCACTTCAGATTGCATTCATAATCAAATGTGTCCATGTCACCAATAGCTCGCATCCATGTACCACATCAACCTTTTTTATTTTTGCTTCTTGATTTTGTGACTATACATGTGCATGAAAGTGTTGTATATCATCATATAGGTTAACTGAAGCATATGTAAGTCTTGCGCTGGCACTAAAATGCATCTTGAAGGAAATTCAACCACCTTGGCTCCAAAACCATGTTAAGCACCTTAAATTTTAATTGGTTGTTTATAATTCTATGTTATTGACACATCACCTCAACGTCAATGAATGAAATAAGATCCTATATAGAAAATATGACACAGAAACTTATGGAATCAAATTTTGGCGAAGAAATAGCAAGGACGAGGTCCAAGCTTTATTTAAAAAAAAAATTCTCCCAATTTTGGGTACTAGCCAAAATGGATTTGTCACTCATTAAATAGGCTAGTTGTATGGATTATGTGATTAATATTCCAACATAACTAACATAATCAAAATTTGAGGTCCAGAAGTGTCAAAATGATCACCAAGGATTTCTTGCCAAGCAAGCCTCACTAATCGTAGCCATCATTAAACATTGATCCACTCAAATACCTAAATAGCATGTTCAATTATCTTGATAGAAGCGCCTCTTTGTGCTCTTCACATTGCAAAAATGACACCTCAATGGGACGTTGTATGAGAAAGTTACGGGCATTCGAACTCATGCTCTCATTGTATCTTGCTAATATGACACTTAATTTTTTTTCCATTTTTTCTTTCCTAGGAACAAGAAGTTCCCTTTAGCTCCTCCGAAGCTATTTGTAAAAGTTCCTTTCAACTCCTCCGAAATTTTGGAGGAGTTCCCATTAATTCCTTCGATACATAATGGAGGAGTTAGTTCAAACTCCTCTTATACATATTAGAGGAGTTAGTTCAAAATAATCCAATGGAAAATTGCAGGAGTTAGTTCAAACTCCTCCGATGGAAATTTGGAGTTAGTTCAAACTCCTCTGACGATAAATCATACGAGTTAGTATTAGCGCATCTGAAACATAAAAAAACTATATTTCATAAAATGACCATAAATGTTTACTCGGGTATCCGTTTCATGCTTTCTTTATACCGCTGGAAAGGTAGTATTAAGCCCTACAAAATCATGGTTATATGAATTGAGAAATTACTAACTCAAGGTATACTTATTTGTGGATTAATATATGTCACCTTCTTAACAGCCCCGGAGAACACCAAACCTCAACTGCGAGCAGAGGAATCATGAATCAAATTTGGGAAGTTTTTATCATATGTTGATTACTTATATTTAAGTTTTATGGGTTGAAATGTTTTTTTTAATAAGTATCCCTTTGATACCACTCATCTACAATGGTGTTGGGTACTGATACTGAGATGAGAATGCACTCATCATCCTTATAGTGTGATCTACATCCAAGGACAGTAAATCATTAAGGAAAACATCAATTGTTGCAGTAGTAGGAAGTAGTGAAAGGAATATAAATGAAATGGTTGAAGAGGAGTCCTAAACCCCATGACGATCGATCATCAAACTTGGACAACCAAGATGTTTCAATGTCCAAACTAGTCATTACGGTCGATGAGAGGTACTATAGCCAAAATCCATGATGTCCCACCCGTGTTAGAGGATAAATTCAAAGTGTAATCATTGTCTTTGTTAATCATTATTACAAAGGGAACAAGATAAAGATTGGAAGGAGAAAGGTCATGGGGGAAGGAAGAAGGAAAGGGTCACATTAAACGTTATTAAATACTCAAATTATACCCAAAGAAATGGGCTTTTGGTTCTTCAAACAATCTACACTTCTGAACTACTTTGGGAATACAATGTCAATTAAAATTGGAGAGTTGTCCTTAGATTTTTCATGTACTATTGTTGAAACTGTTAATACGGAGAAGCCATTAGGACCAACTTTTGATATAGAGAAGGACTTACATGTGTCATTGTTTTGTTGCGAACTATTTCAAGCAAAATGTTTGATGTTCACATGGGCTATAAGAGAATGTTTGTTTATTGACTATTTTGATGCAATATATGTCTTCTTTCAGTTTTGTTACTCTTTCTTATATTACATGTCCCGAGGGAATGAGTTGTGAATATATGCAAAAACATGACTTAGAATATTTTAGTTATAGACTTGTATGCATGTGTTTCTAACTTTCCGCTTTCATGATAGCTATCTGATTGAGTTTTGTGCATAGTTTTGTTTCATTACAACCCATTATGTTACTATAGTTCACTCCTATCTAAGATAGGATAGATTAGAAATATATTAGGCATGCATTTACATAGTGTTCATCTACATCTTTCGTTTTCATAACCATCCATCACTCACCCTCATCGGAAGATCAGGCTGCAACTAGTAGAACCAAACCAACAATGGATGTTGGGCCAAAATTCAGATATGTTCCCTATCCCAAATGGTGATAGGTCTAATTGGGACTTCTTACCAGGGAGAACCCCTTATTATTGTTGGGTGAATTTAGACTTGTCAACAGAATTGGTGCTAGAAGGAGGGTCAGATGGAAAGCCTTCCCACGTGGAGTCATTTCAATTAACTCTTAAGCAGCCCATGGATCCTCTCAATACCTATGTATGGGATGAACCTATGAGTCTTACAAGAACGACTAAGGCCATTTTTTTCAAGACAGTTAATATCTTGTCAAATCCCAAATTCAATGGTGAAGGGAATGTCTTTGCATTCATACATCTCAATCAATTTGACATCTCTTGATGAAACCTTAACATTGTTTGGGACAACGAAACTTGTCGAATATTCACTCTCACATTCGAAGGATGAATTAAATCCTAGTTTAGGACCTTCACAACAAAATCAATTCAGAGCTGGAAACAACTTATGGATATATTTATGACTTCTCATGAAAATTATGTTTATGACGAAATTTTTGATGAACTTGCAAAAATCCGTAGGCTCGAAAACAAATCTATGAATGATTTCTTTTGAAGAGTCATGTATATTTACTGTAGATTTCCTGATAGTGACGAACCCTCAGGACAAGAAATATTTGATTGGTTTTCATATCTTGTATATATTTCATAAGAATGTGATCTAAACGATGAAACCATCTCTCATTCACAAGAATCAAATCTGGTCACGAAAGAAATATTAGGTCCCTCAGCCTCAGATTGTGAACCATGTATCATCACTCCTTCAGAAAATCATAAATCTAATTTTGTTTGTAACAAAACCCTCATTGAAACAATCTCATCATTTTCAGAGTCTGAAGATTTTAATTTCCTTTATACAAATATGTTTGACTTTGATCACACACACGAGGAGCCATCTGCCTATCATACATTACACTATTTTCATTACTCCTTTAGAGATGCAACATTGAATGATATACTAGATCAATAAGAGTGTCCACCCTTGATTGACCAAACACTCATCCTTAAAAATACTTCGTCCAGAATGAATCACTTTGAAAGTTCTTTGCAATTCGAATTTTCGGAACATCGTGAATCACAATATGATTTGATTGTCCCAATTCGATGACTAATTTTATTATCTGGAATTGAATGCAAACACTAATTTATCATTTGTTGTTCCTACACAATATGAAATTTATGACCTCGATGCACAAACATTAACAAAAACAAATACAAAGTGTGGAGATTATAATGATTTATGAGATCTCCATAAAGAGATCATGTCAAACGGACAATCTATCACCATGCAAAACAAAATAAACATTGAGTTGAAGCAGGAAATGATATTGTCTCAATATGCTCTAGAATTACTGTAAATGTGGATGAACTTGGATAGATAAGATCTATCTAGCAAAAATACATACACAGTTTGTAGAGAAATGAGAAAAGACGGAAACGAGAGAGTGAGAATAAAAGAATTTGTATTAACTGAATGAATGAATGATAATTTACACATGATATACTATGTATAACTCAACTAATGTGCACTGGAAGAGAATCCAATGTGCCATAGTGGTGGTCTAGAATGATCTAGACACACACCATCAATTATGGGAGTAAACTTCCACCTAGTCTGAGTTAACTAGCCTCTCAATATTCAGTTAACTGATTGAAACAAAATGAAGTGAGGGTAATGCACTAGTATGGTGATAATCCCAATGACAATGCACATTAGTAGTCATGATCCCAGTGCTTCATGGTGATGGAACCAATGTAGCATCAAGAATCCAGTCAACTGATCCAGCTGAAGTGTGAACTGAAGAGAACATTCTCCTAGAATGTAGGAAAATGGATATAGTCCCTAAACTATAGGAGACTGAATAATTACTAATAAACATAGGGAAAACCTTAGGAAAAATAAATCCCAGGTGTGTGTGAAGTATCTCCAATACCCCCCTGAACATCACTATGGTGAAATAAGTAATGGGTCCCGACAATGAGGCCATGTTAGTTACCTAAAAACAAAAGACACACTAAAACAAATGAGGAAAGAGAGAAAACCTCATGGGAAAAACCTCCCCTCAAGGTACAATGTATAAAAAAGAATTTATAATTGCTAGGAAAATGTGTCCTTCTCTCCAAGATGACTGCACAAATAATGTAAATTTTTCTCAGTGAAGGTCTCAGTGAAGATTTCTACAATTTGTTCTACTGAAGGAAATAACTGTAGGTCGATGATCCCCTTGTGTACTAAGTCCTAGATGTAGTGAATGTGGATCTCAATGTGCTTCGTCTGCTTCCTCTGAATTGCATCTCTGCAGAACTTCAGAGTGCTTTGGTTGTCACACCAAATGACGATCGGTCGATGAAACTGAATGCCCAAATCAGTAAGAAAATGCTATAGCCACATAGCCTAAATTGTTATGTTGACTACCCCTATGTATTTTTCCTCGATTGAAGATAAGATAATATCTAGATAGAAAAAATACATACACGTTTTGCAGAGAAATGATAAAACAGAGAAACAAGAGAGAAATAATGGAAGAATTCTATTAATCGTATTCCATACTCAAAGAGTGAATAATTTACAATAGATATAGGATACATGAGTAACTAATGCACCATAGTATTTATATAGATATATCTATAAACTCACTGAAAAACATTGGAGTGAAATGCCACCTAGTCCTAGTTAACTGATCCATGCAATCATCAGTTAATTGATTCATGACTTCCACTAGTATAACTAAGTGTAACTGAGTGTAGATGAATCTAAACTAAATATGAACATCCTATTTTGTAGAGGAATATTCTCTAGAGATAACATTCTCATCTAATAAAGAGTTCTCAACATTGGATTATAAAACTTAGGAAAACAATTATAGGTGACTGTGTAATATCTCAACACCCCCCTGAACACCACTAGGGTGTACATGATGAATGGGTCTCGAAAAACAAGACCATGTTAGGTACCCATTGTACAATTCATATAAGAATGGGACACTGAAAAAAACTGAGGAAAGAGGAAAAACCTCATGGGAAAACCCTCCTCTCAAATTACAATGCATAAAAAAAATTGAGAAGGAATAAAAAGCAGTTGCTAAGAAACCCTGTCCTTCACTCCAAAAAGACCTTACAACTGTGCAAGTTTGTTCTTGTTGACGATTTTGTTGAAGATGTAGATGTCTACATGGATCTGATGAAGTAGATGCACCATTGATATGTCCACACATATCCCCTTTATCTTCTTGTAATGAAGAATATCCAAATAAAGTTTGGATGAAATTTTGAAAACTGTGCGACCGTTTCCGGAAAAATGCTAAATTTTTGTTGACTTTAAAATGATCATAACTTCACTTACCGAAATCCATTTCATACAATTTTGTTTTTGAAATTGGATATTTTTCTGAGAGAAATTCAAATATCCAATTTTTTTTCAACAAATTATTCTCAAAAAATATCAGAATTGAATTCGATGTGCGCAAACCCCTTTTTGTCTCCCGAGATACATGCATGGCAGATGATTTTTTCTCCTGAGAAGCATGCATGGAAGATGAAAAATTTAATGCATGTGAATATTGAGATGCATGCATGATATATTCCGTATTAAATTCAGAAAATAAAATCTGAAATGGAGTAGACATCATCTGCAATTAATGGAACAAGAATTTGTGCAAATACTTGTGTAGAAGACTCTTCAGAATAAGAGGCTTGATCTTCTGATGGTTTCTCTTCTGGATCTATATTTTCAATATCTTGCATGAAATATTCCTTATTCCCAAATAAAACCTCCAATATTTTCCATAACTCATTTGGAGTTGAGTCTTGTGATTCATCATATACTTGATGGAAAAGTTTGGGAGAAACAAACATGTAGATACATCTTATGGCCACATATTGTCTATTGATAAAGTCATTCTTCTCATCAGAGAAATTAGACTCTACTTCCATTTCCATGGTTATTTGGTATAATCCTCTACTTCTGAGAAGAAGTAGAATCTTTGGATTCCACTCCAAATAGTTATGAGACGTGAGAAGTATTGTCAACGAGTAAAACATAGATTCCATGTTTCCTGCTACTTTGTTTTGTCTTTGGTACCTACAAAATATTTTCAGTGATGATCATTGCTAGTGACCTGTGGGCTTTGATACCATGTAAATGTGGATGGACCTTCACAGATAAGATCTAGATAGAAAAAATGCATACACAGTTTGCAGAGAATTGAGAAAAGACGGAAACGAGAGAGTGAGAATAAAATAATTTGCATTAACCAAATGAATGAATGATAATTTACACATGATATACTCTATATAAATCAACTAATGTGCAATGGAAGAAAATCCAATCTGCCATAGTGGTTGTCTAGAGTGATCTAGACATACACCGACAGTTATGTGAGTAAATTGCCACCTAGTCTGAGTTAACTAGCCTCTTAGTATTAAGTTAACTGACTGAAACAGAGTGAAGTGAGGGTAATGCACTAGTATGGTGATAATCCCAAGGACAATGCACACTAGCAGTGATGATCCGAATGCTGCATGGTGATGGAACCAATGTGGCATCAAGACTCCACTCAACTGATCTAACTGAAGTGTGAATTGAAGAGAATATTCTCCTAGAATGTAGGAAAATGAATATTCTGCCTAAACTATAGGATATTGAATAATGACTAATAAACATAGGGAAAACATTAGGAAAAATAAATCCTAGGTGTATGTAAAGTATCTCCAACAATTACATGCTAATCCTTAGGGGAATATGCCTCATTGACTCTTGGATTTTATTTTAATTCTCCAACACTCTTCACGTGATTTCACTAATGTCATAGGAGAATATATGGAGTCACATTTTGCTCAATATTTCCATTCAACAATCAACTATCATTTCTCCCCTTAGCATACAAAGTACATTAAATTTGGACCCACAAAAATATGCATCGATAATGAAGAACTCCATTATCAATCGATGATTATGTCAAGTGATTGTTGTCTTACTTCTACCCCTAGGATGAGCAATACCACCCAATCTAATACTCCCATACAAAGTACATTGCATGCAAATTTCATTCAAGAGCCTCATCAAGTATGGCTATCATTGTTGATTTCCTTCCGGCAATCATACAACAATCATTATAAATTTTATGATAGAATTGAATATTGGTTGGAGGAATCTTACACATCCGCACCTACCATGATCAATAACATGGTCAAATTAAAACTATTGGGTGGAGACTTAATTGAATTAATTCTTTCAATCCGTCACCCCTCGCTATTTCATTTCATGCAATTGAACTTTAATGAACATACGATCACAGGTTTGGAGTTGTTTTATTGGCTCCACTAGCACTACACTTACACATAGCTTTCTTTCAACTAGTATAGGGTAGGTTAGGAATAGGACTAACATAGTTATTTTTCCTTGTTTTATCCTTTCATAATTTAGATGTTTCCTTCCTTTTCTGGTTATGTACTGTAGATTTTTATATGTTTTGGATTCTTCAATAAAGGTCACCAACTATGATTAGTTTAGTTTCATTTTGTGAATGTTTTCTTTAATTTCAACAAAAAATTCTCCTTTCCGTTTAAGGATTTTCATTTTTCTTGACTAAAATATTGGCTTAATCTTGGTCTTCCTCCATCATCATGAGGAAACTATGTGCAGGAATTATTTGAGAAGTTCAATAGTGAAATTAACTATTTCAGCAACATATACTCTGACATCGAGAGTTAGACAGTAGGATATCCCAAGAGGCTGAATGAATACATGTTGAGGAATACTGGAAAAATGGAATAAGACATAAATCAAGCTAAGGGGATTTCATTGACTGTTCACAACTTTACTAAGGATGGTGTCTATTGAGAAGAATTCATAGAAGTTTGTATTCATCTATGATAAAGGGTATTCTTCAGACATTATGGTGCATTTATCCTTTCCCAGTCTTAAAGTCTATTTTTCAATTATGGGGGAAATGATGGCGTACTTCAATTATGACATAAACCTCGAGGAATAGAGCATTAGGTTTTAGTTTCCCTCTAACATTTCAATATAAAATGATTTCTAAGCTCAAGGATATTGATAGATCAAAGAGTTCTCAAGCATATTTCCTTAAGGAAAAATTGGTGATCATTACCGCTATAGTCAATTGCTACCCAAAAGGAGAGATTTCTTTAGACAAACCCACACTCAATCTCAAACCTACTTTGTCTTCCAATAACTAGAACATGCAACACTCATGGCTCATTCTCACACATCCAACCAAATTTTGATTGTCGTTTTCAAACTACTATGGTAATTATTTTAAAAAAGAATCTCTAGATTTTGATCATGGAAAGACAAGAAAAAAACAAAGGACAAGATTTTAGGAATACACACATCCTCATAAGATTTTAATTGATCATGAAAAATCAGAACTATGGTTGACTGATCTTATAAATCTATAATATCAGTTCTATAGCTACAAGAAGTGAAGAGGAAACAAAGATTTCACAAGGATAAAGAAAAGAAATATGATGGATGACAAAGTGAAATATTAGCCAACCCTTTCCCATTGAAACACAAGGCCACATAATGGAACTTGAAATATTCATAAAATCATGATGACATGTGTAATTCTCAACTAGATCTAGCACTTAAATCCATCTGAATGAAGTATTACGCGTATAATATTTCACATGGATTAGTCATTTCAATAGGCTGCAAACTTTTGACTGGTTGGAATGCATCAACCTCCTCAAGGATGTTGAAAACACTCACATCTATTATCCCTTTTTTAGTCACTCTCTTTTCCAAATGCATGTCTTACAGCATCATTTGTCCAAAGGTTTAATTTTTCAACTGCAACAAAGACTTGGACTGAGTTCATCTCTAACCCTAAATATGTCATCTCTTCTCTCTCTCTCTTTGTAACAACTTTTTCTTTGAAAGAAATTCATTTCTTAAACTATGTTGTCTCATGACCTTTGGTTATATTTGAATGACACACAGACCTCTCATCTTTGTTTGTCCTAATAGGAAAAAAATTCTCACTAGAAGTAAGCATGAATCAACTTGCATCTCTTTCCTAGATCATGAGCAAAATTAAGGGGTCTCTATTTGAACATGAATCAAAACAATTCGGGGATTTTGTAACAATAGTTAAACCATGAGTGAGCATAGTGGTTAATCAACAATCATCATTTCATATTGGCTAGCGATCAGATCCTATGTAATGGAGGAACTTTCCACACACTAAGTATTTTCTCACATGAAGGGTGAAGTATCAAAGTCTAAAGGATGAAAACCAAAAGGGATATCTCTATGTAGCCAAGCGCATAAAATATACAAATAAATATTAATAGTTGGCAGTCATCCCCTATTAGGATAAAAGGCAAACACTTTCCCCATCCACTGAATGCTAATCATGCAAATATCTTCGTCGGGGCTTTGGATGCTCCCTGGAAGGGGAGCAAGGTTTGTGATGCTATGGTGACTCCATCGGGGCTATAGACGCTCACAAGAATTGGAGAAACACATAAGAGATATCTATATATGCACCTGGTGAATTTGTTTTTTATCCCAAATCTATATCATCCCCATGATGAAGATACCAACACAGATCATCGACACAATTTAAGGAAATAAATCTCATCATCATTCATAGTCCATCTATAGAAGATAGTCCAATATAGAAGATATGCAAGCATCGCCAATGAGTCCACCACGATGAGATATTTCAGGTAACTGTTGTGCATTATTTCAAGATTTTTTTGTCTTAAAAGTAATTATATGGCCTTCCATATTTTCTACTTATTAGTTAGGAAATAATAATGAAGATTCTAGCTTTGCCCAGTGTATCACCATTTGTTGCACATGAACAACAACCTTGCAATTTTCTTGTCTTATCATCTCTCCAAGAAAAGAAATTGGGAGCCCCTTCAATTATTCCCACCAGAACCCTCGCACTCTCTCCCTCACGCACATGGTTATGCCCAATTTTTTCCTCTTACACTTCCCTGCCTTATCATTTGAATTTCCCCCTCTAATCATTTCCACCCGAAAATCCAAACATTATCAAGTCCCTTTGTCTTGCATTGGTAAATAGTGTACTGATGCGTGCATCCTTCTTCCACCTTTGCATTGACATGCCATTGATTTTCTCGTCAGTACATTGTCCACCTCCCTTTGAACTTTCCTGACACACTATCGCGCTTCTGCCAAACCTCACTGACACACATCTTCGTCGTCAGTAAATTTTACATGATCAAATTCATCTCATCGATATTGGTCACATGATTATATTTTCCATGTACACACCTTTCACCAACTGACTCCCTTCCACTCGTTGCATTGCATCCCATTTCGGTAACGTCCCTCTCTTTCTCTTTGTTCCACTGCATATCGACAAGGATCGCCTCTCTGTCCCCAACAGGTTGCCTACTGATAAGTTTCCCCCTCCTATCCTCAGTACTTCATCTCAAAGACATCAACTCCTCATCGTTTTCGAGCACATTGATGATGACAGTCTCCCTTTTGCTAACGCTGATCATGTCAATGTATCCCACTCTTGTCTTGAGGCCTAAATCGGCCCCCTTCCAGCTCAGATCCCTTCTTGTTGCACTCATGAGTGAATCTCCTTACATTCTCAATGAACAAACTCTCCACGCCTATATAAACAACTGGTCACGGATTTCCTATCTCACCTGATCCAGTTCAAAATGCATTCATAATCAAGTTTGTATGTGTTGCCAATAGCTCGCATTCACATACAACATAAACATTTTTGATTTGTGGCTCTTGATTATGTTACCAACCATGTGCATGAAAGTGTCGTATATCATCAGATAGGTTAACTGAAGAATATGTAGTTCTTGCGTTGGCTCGAAAATGCATCTTGAAGGAAAAATGGTCACCTCAGCTTTGAAACTATGTTAAGCACCTCAAATTTTAATTGGTTTTTTATAATTCTATGTTATTGACACACCACCTCAACATCAATGAATGAAATAAGGGCCTATATAGCATAGATGGCATAAGAACTTATGGAATCAAATTCTAGTGAAGCAATAGCAAGGAAAGGGTCCAAACTTTCATTTAAAAATGTCCTTGATCATAATTTTGGGTACTAGCCAAAATGGATTTGTCACTCCTTAAAGAGGCTAGTTGTATGAATTACGCAATTAAGATTCCAACGCAAGTGATGGAATCAAAATGTGAGATCCGAAAGTGTCAAAATGATTGCCAAGGATTTCTCACCAAGCAAGCCTCGCTAACCATAGCCATCATTAAACATGGATCCACTCAAATTCCTAAATAACATGTTCAATTATCTTGATAGAGCATCTCTCTTTTCTCTCTGCATTGCAAAAAACAACACCTCAATCATATGTTGTATGAGAAAGTTATGGGATTTTGAACCCAAGATCTAAATGTCTCTTGCCAATATGACACTTAAACTTTTTTCCAAATTTTCTTTCCCAGGAAGGATAAGTTCCCTTCAAGTCCTTCAAAGCAATTTGGAAAAGTTCCCTTCAAATCCTTCTAAATTTCAGAGGAGTTCCCATCAATTCCTCCGATACATATCAGAGGAGTTAGTTCAAACTCCTCTGATACACATCAAAGGAGTTAGTTCAAAATCCTCCGATACACATTGGAAGAGTTAGTTCAAAATCCTCCGATGGAAATTCATAGGATTTAGTTCAAATTCCTCTAATGGAAAATCAAAGGAGTTAGTTCAAATTCCTATGATGGAAAATTGTAAAATGACCATAATGTTTGACTCGGGTGTCTGTTTCATGCATTGTTTATACCATTGGAAATGTATTTTCTAGCTCTACAACTTACTACATATATAATTTGATAAATTAGTAACATATGGTACACATATTTTTGGATTAATATATGGCACCTTGTCAACAACCTCGGATAACAATATGCCTCAACCGCTAGCAGAGGAATCATGAATCGAATTTAGGGAAGTTTACATAAAGTCTTGATTACATATATTTCCATTTTATGGGTTAAAATGTTTGTTTTAATAATTATCCCTCTGATACCACTCATCTACAATGGTGCCATGTACTAATGTGGACATGAGGATGCACTCAACATTCTTACCATGTGATCTACATCCAAGGAAAATAGAGCATCAAGGAAAACATAAATTGTCACAGTAGCAGGAAGTAGCAAAAGGAATCTAAATCAAATGGATGAAGAGGAAGCCTGAACCTCATGATGATCGATCATGAAACTTGGAGAACCAAGATGTTTTGATTTCCATACTAGTAATTACAGTGGATCAGAGGCACTATACCCAAAATCCATGATGGCCCGCTCGCGTTAGAGGACAAATTCAAAGTGTAACCATTGTCTTTATTACTCATCATTACAAAGGGAGCAAGACAAACATTGGAAGGCGAAGGTCATAGGGGAAGGAGGAAGGCCAAGGGTCACATTGAACCACATTAAATACTCAAATTGTACCCAAATAAAGGGGCTTTTGGCTCTTCAAACATTGTACACTTCTAAATTACTTTGGGAATACAATGTCAACTAAAATTGGATAGTTGTCGTTAGAGTGTTCATGTACTATTGTTGAAATTTTTAATACAGAGAAGCCCTCAGGCCCAAATTTTGATAGAGAGAAGGACTTGCATGTGTCAATGTTTTGCTGCGAACTATTTCAAGAATAATTTTTTATGTTCACATGGGATGTAAGAACATGTTTGTTTATGGACTATTCTGATGCAATATATGTCTTCTAGCAGTTTTGTTACTCTTTCTTATTTTACATTTCTTGAGTGAATGAGTTGTGAATGTATGAAGAAACATGACTTCAAATATTATGGTTATAGACTTGTATGCATGTGTTTCTAAATGTGCGCCTTCATGATAGCTATGTGATTGAGGTTTATGCATACTTTAGTTTCATTACAACTCATTATGTTACTATAGTTCACTCCTAGCTAGGATATGATAGATTAGAAATAGATTAGGCCTACATTTACATAGTATTCATATACATATTTTGTTTTCATAACCATCCATCACTCACCCTCATCGGTGCATTGGGACGCAGCCGGTAGAACCAAACCAATGGTTTCCGGGGAAAAATCCAGATGGGTTCCCTATTCCAAAGGGTGAGAGGTCTAATTGGGACGTATTACCAGGGAGAACCCCTTACTGTTGTTCGACGAATTTAGACCCATCAACAGAGTGTACTGGAATGATAATGTTCATCTTGGAAGGGTAGTAGACCTTAGGGAATTTCATAGATAGATTAGTGTTTGTCCAAGAAGAACTACATGTTAGGATGAATGGGCTGAAAAGGATTTTCAAAGTCATGAATGGCATGGAATTGAGCCACAATTATCGAATGCCATTTTGTAATAATATTTTCCATATGGTGGGAATTGATAATATTTGGAGAACCAAGTTTGATTTATTTGAAAGTGCAGTTATGCCCCTCTTGTTGGAAACTCACGTATAAATAATGGAAATCCACAATAATGGGACCTAATTTCCATAACTATTCCACACCCAAGACAATTTCATAACCACCCATTTCAATAGAAAACCTGTGGCTTTTCAATGAATAATCACCTTTTTGAAGCCTCAGATTTTCACAATGACAACTGTATTTCATGGAACCTCCATTAGAAATCATGATTTAGAAGTTGTTCACAACAAGGACGTAGCGGTGTGTTTTTTAGTATACATGTCAATGAAAGAAGTTATCATTGTTACCATTGTCAATTAGGATAATTAATATGTGATTTTTGATGTATTTAATCAATTTCAGGGTTTGGGGAGCATAAATACCAATCAAGGCATGCAGGGAGATCTATGGTTCAACATCCGATGGAGTGGATGGGAGAATGTCTTCGATGGGTGCAGGAAGAGTAAAAATAAGTATTTCTTCATATTCATCATCTGAAATATCCTTTGAAATGGACATAGATAGTTTTTTCTCCTTTGATTTATGCTCAAGAAAATATTTCTCATCTCATTTGTAGTAGAGACCTTTAGGATGGCACTCTACAATTTTAGTGCAAATTAATTTATGGATCTTGAGGGGTGGAGAGATGGAGAGGGATTGGTAGAGAGAGAAAGAGTGTGATGGGAATGGGGAGTAAATTTGTTAGGAAATGAGAAACACTTCCATGCTAAACCTAGGAGAAGAGAGGAATAAATATTTATTTAAACAAGAAAGTAAATGACAAAGCAAACTAACAGTACACAAAGATTTTACCCTGGAAACCCAAGCTAGGAAAACCAACATTCTTTTTTCATTTTTCTCTCTTGTTGTCTTATTTATTTAGAATAAAAGGTTACATGTTTAACCTCGGTCCACAACTAAGAAACAATCAACATCATACCATCTTGCTTTACACAAGAAAAACCCTGTAGCCAATTCATCTTACATCTACATGACCAACAACGTCTATGATTATTGATTGGCGGTTATCCATTCATCATATTTTATAGTATTACAACATGCCTTCTTTATAGGGTTTACAGTAGGAAAATCCCTAAAGAAAAGGCACCCAAAAATGGTTACATATCCATGCAGATCATTGGCTACAAATCCTATGAACCTCTGGATTCTATTATAGTCAACTACCAAGTCATATTACTAGTCGACTACCAGTCAACCTTCATTCAGTCTTTAGTCGGTTTCCACATGCCCGCCTTTAGATCTCTTGTCATTTGGCCTCTTCGACTTGCTATTGATGTCTTCGAATTCAAATTTACTTGGTCAAACCACCTCTACCTTCGACTTTGTTTCGATGTCTTCGAATTTGTCTTTACCTGGTCGAACCACCTCAACCTTCGACTTCGACTATCAGTCGATCCACCTCAACTAGACTTTCATTGCAAAGAATATAACAACCCAACATTCTCCCACTTGTTGTTTTCTTTGTTGAAACTGGGAGACCTATGAACTCTTGTTCACAGACCTGGGGAAGCTATTCCCATTGCCTCTTTGCACCAAGAGAACTTCACAACACTCACAAGCTTGGTCAAAGAGTCTGTTATGTTTTCAAACGTGTCTACTTTCTCCAACAACACCTTGTTTATTTCCATCATGTCTCTCACAAAATGGTATTGTACATCAATGTTCTTAGTATTAGAATGATAATTTGGGTTCTTTTCTAGGAATATTGTTCTTTTATTGTCGCAACGTATCTTCATAGGTTTTTGCTCAAACTGGATTCCTATACACAACCTTTGCATCCATATTGCTTCTTTTCTTCCTTGAATGGTTGTCATGTATTTATCTTATGTTCTTGACAAGGCTACAACCGCCTCTCTCTTAATCATCCAACTGATTTCTCCACCGAACATCTTGCATACATATCCATTGTTCAACCTTCATCGATCCATCTCTCCATCCCATTCAGCGTCAACAAATATATGTACATTTAATTCACTATCACCTACAAGTTTTCCTTGGTATCATATAGCATAATATTTTGTGCCACACAATTACCTGAATACTCTCTTGATAGTAGTCTAGTTCTCCTTCATAGGTGTCAAAATGTATATGCTCAACACTTCCACTACATGAGAAATGTTTGGTCAAGTGCAGACCATCACATACATTAGACTACCAAAAACACTTGCATAGGGAGCATGTGACATGTCCTCTATTTCCTCCTATGTCCTTGCAAACTGTTCATTAGTTAGCCTTACTCCCACAAGAATTGACACCTTCACAGGTTTGAAATCCTTCATGTTGAAACATTTCAAGACTATTTCAATATACTTCTTTTGGTTCAACTAGACCTTTCTAGATACTCATTCTCTCTTGATCTCCATTATGATAATGAAATTCACTGCAATGAGATCCTTCATGTCGAACTTGGAGGATAGATGCTTATTCACCTCCTTTATTACGTTCATGTTGTTTCCAATCAACAAGATATTGTTGACATACAATGCTACATATATGAAATGCTCAACTTCTTCTTTGGAATATATGCAGTGACCATCTTTGGTTCTCACAAACCCCAAACTAAGGATGTATGCCTTGAAATTTTGGTACCACATCCTTGGTGATTTCTTTAGACCATAAAGAGATCTTTTCAATTTGTACACCAAATCTTTTTTTCCCTTTAATACAAATCCTTCAGGATGTTTCATGTAGATTTGTTCTTCTAGGTCCTCATGTAGGAACACTATATTCACATCCATCTGTTATATTTCTAGATCAAATGTTGTACCCAAAGACATTAGTAATGTAATGGAAGCTAATTTTGCAACAAGAGAAAAAATATCACTGAAATCAACTCCTTTGACTTGGGAAATCCTTTTTCTACCAGTCAATGTTTCAATTTCTTGACTTGACCAGATGTGTTCATCTTCTTCTTGAATACCCATTTTCTACCGACAAGTTTTATTCCAATAAGTAATTTCACTAAGTCCCATGTCTCATTATTGTGCAAGGATTCCATCTTGTAGCGCACCCATTTTGGAACTCTGGGCTTACTCGCGCTCTGATACCAATTTGTAGCGCATCCATTTCGGAACTTTGGGCTTACTTGCGCTCTAATACCAATTTGTAGTGCAACCATTTCAGAACTCTGGGCTTACACGCTCTCTGATACCAATTTGTAGCTCACCCATTTCGAAACTCTAGGCTTACTCGCGCTCTGATACCAATTTGTACACACCATTTGTACAAATCTCATACAGATATTATAAATCCCATGCATTTAAACAATTAAACACATTTAACTCAGAGTAAAACATATCATTACTGCTATAATTAAACAATCCATAATATTCCATATTAATTCGTATACACAGCGGAAAACATGATAACATATACAGTAGAGACATGATAAAATGTGATAAAACATAGTTAGACACTTATCTTGTAACAATGGTGGAATCTACCAACCAAATGCAGGCCTTCCACGAACCTCCCAGCCTTAGACCGCACTGCTCATCAACTCAGCAGTGGGTCACCCCTGAGCTGGGACTAAGCTCCACCCCAAGGCAAGGAATCTAGGCTCACACTGAGGTTACAGGAAAAATAGTCACACACCACCACAAGGACAAAATTCTCTCCCAGGAATCTCCCACGCTCACTGCCCACAGAACCTCATTCCCCACATGCTCGTTCCACCCCAGGAGAATGTACCTTCTCTGTCACCTGGACAGTCCTTCGGCTTCCAATCTCCCTTACCTTGGGTTATAGGAACATATCGTACCGGAAGTCTCTGGGATCTATGGAAGCTACAGGGTTCCTTCCAGGAGTCTCTCCTTCCCCTGTGCACTCTCTCACCTGGAGGGAGTCGCTCACAGGCCAACAAGCCTCACACAGTCCAGTATTGCGTAGTCTCAACAATCCCATGGGAAAACAGACACAGGCTTTCCAAAAACTGGTTCAGCAATCACAAGATGGCTTCACAGTCACGGCTTTGGAACAGAGAATGCTCACCTAGGCTCTCTCATCTTTCCTGAACAAGAAAAGACTCTTCCCCGAAATCAACACAGGCTTCTCGTAGGCTGGGGTTACATGCACGGGTTTTCTTAGAATCAAACATAGACATTTGAGTCACAGGGTCGCACGAAGGTTCTCTACAGGAGTCGAGTTGGTCATACTGCTCAGAGCTCT
This sequence comes from Picea sitchensis, assembly GCA_010110895.2. Classification (NCBI taxonomy): domain Eukaryota; kingdom Viridiplantae; phylum Streptophyta; class Pinopsida; order Pinales; family Pinaceae; genus Picea; species Picea sitchensis. Next base: position 56,875 of record SNQJ01S0025100.1, read on the forward strand.
GTACGAGTTCGGACAATCCGGTGGAATGGGAATCCTCTCACGACTCACCCTGGCTGTTTTATTCGCATGCACTAGTGTTGACACTTGTCACCCATGGAACTGCAAGCGTTCCACTAGCACACGTTCCTTCCATCACTTGGGAAATCACGTGTCCTTCCAAAAGGACTTAGGATAAAAACATATGATGCACATATATTTTGGAAATATATTAAGATATTATTCCCAGGCTTAAGCCCCCTAGGCTTAGCCCCTAGGCTCAACACTTAGACCCTTTCACAACTTCCAGCCTTTAATTCCTTGCCCACTCTGTGGATGCTCAGTCCCCCTTCACTCATTCATCGTGGTCGGTCTGCACCTGGCGGTGTTTATATTTTATTAATTGTTTTGCATACACACAAGTACAACAACAAGCTCCTGGCCTTCAAACACTTAGGCTTCCTGGCCTAACAACCACATAAGCCTCCAACTTATAAGAACTTGGATCACCAACCTATAAAACATATTTACAGTTCATTTCATACTTCATATTTACAAAGGGCTTGGCTTTGGGGACATTACAATTCCCCTCTCCTTATTTTTGCACTGTCCTCAGTGCAACTTACACTGTCTCTGCATGTCTTTCAAAATTTTCAAAAAGATGTGGGTACTCTTCCCGCATAATTTCTTCATGCTCCCATGTTGCATCCTCAGGACCGTACCAGGTCCACTGGACCTTTACAAGCTCTATGGATCGATTCCAGAGCTGTTTTCTTTTCCTGTCCAATATGCGTACAGGATGCACTTGCAGGACACCTTCTGGTTCCACCTGAATCACATTCCAATCGATAAAATGATTAGCATTAGGTACATATTTCTTGAGCAGTGAAACATGAAACACATTATGTACAATCATAGATGCAGGTAATGCAAGCATGTATGCTACCGGCCCAATCCTTTCCAGGATTTCAAATGGCCCACAAAATCTTGCTGCCAACTTGGAGCAACTTCCCAATTTCAGGGAACTCCTATTAGTTTTCACTTTCAGGAAAACATGGTCACCCACTTTGAATTCTCTATGGGTTCTATTACTGTCAGCGTAACTTTTCTGCCTGTCCTGGGCAGCTTTTAAATTCTGTTTGATTTTTATCATTTGATCTTCCATCTCTTGGAGTAGCTTCCTGGGGAGCTTTTAAATTCTGTTTGATTTTTATCATTTGATCTTCCATCTCTTGGACTAGCTCAGGTCCAACTACTACTCTGTCAGCTGGATTATCCCAACTCACTAGAGTGTTGCACTTTCTTCCATAAAGCGCTTAGAATGGGCTCATCTTCAATGATGCATGATACCCATTATTGTAGGCGAATTCTACCAAATCCAGGTAGTCTTTCCACCTTGATGGTTTATCCATCACATACATTCTCAGCATGTCTTCTATTACTCTATTTACTTTCTCTGTCTGTCCATCAGACTCGGGATTATATGTTGTGCTAAAGTTCATATTCATTCCGAATCCTTTGAACAGTCCTATCCAAAAATTCGAAGTGAATTTCGGGTCTCTATCAGACACAATTGTCTTAGGAATTCCGTGCAAGTGTGCAACTTCTTTTAGGAAAATGTCAGCAACATCTACTGCTCTGTGGGTGGTTTTCAGTGGAATAAAATGGGCATATTTAGTAAGCTTGTCCACCACCACCATGATTGAATCATACTGCTTGCTTGTTCTGGGCAATCCTGTGATAAAATCCATTGTTACCATGTCCCATTTCCACTCAGGAATAGGTAAAGGTTGCAACAAGCCTGCTGGGTGCCTATGCTCAGCCTTAACCTTCTGGCACTCCATACATCTGGCAATGTAGTCAGCGATTTCTTTCTTCATACCTGGCCAAAAATAATGGCCTTTGACTGCTGCCACAGTCTTCTGATATCCAGGATGTCCAGCATAAGCGATGTTATGCATCTCCTTTAGAATTGCCAGCTTCAATTCTCGGATATTGGGTACATACACTCTGTTCTTATACAGAAGTAAGTCATCAGTTCCCAAGGTGTAAATTTCCTTGGTCTGTGGTTCCTCATGCTGTTGTAGCTTTGCTACAAGACTTCTGTACTGCAAATCAACATTTGCAGCTTCCAAAATTATGTCTTTCATCTCAGTCTGGTACATGCTAATGGATATAGCATGTAATTCATGCACTTTTCTGTTGAGTGCATCAGCCACCTTATTTTCTTTCCATTTGATATGCTTGATATCAAAGTCATATTCGCACAGAAATTCCAGCCATCTGATTTGCCTGGCATTTAAGGTCGGTTGATCAAATAAATATTTCAGACCGTTATGTTCTGTTCTCAACTTGAATCTCTTTCCCATGAGGTAATGTCTCCATTTCCTTAGGGCATGGATGATTGATGCCATCTCTAAATCATGAGTGGCATAATTCTTCTCTTGCTCCTTCAACTTTCAGGACTCATAACAAACTACAAATCCTTCTTGGCTGAGAACTCCTCCTAGCCCCTCCTTACATGCATCTCATGTTTGCTTCTCATTAGATGCAAACTTTCCACCACTCTAGGATCTACATAACTATGGATAGCTCCTGAATCAATTAAAATAATAAGTGGTGGATTGTTAATCATACCTTCTACTTCAATCATGTGCGATTGAAATTCTGCTTGCTTATTGTCTAGGGCTGTGTAGATCCTCGACATTCTGCTGCCCATATCCTCCACTGTTCTAGCTTGCTGAACAGTATGGACAGTTCTTGCTTTGTCTTTTCTGTGGGGGCAGTCTCTGTACCTATGATTTCCTTTACAACCCCAACACTCTATAGGTGGAGGCCTTGGCATCTACTCACTCCATTCAACCTTCCTAGGATGTTTAAAAGATGATTGTCCCCAAGGACTGTTTCTGAAAAAGGAAGGCTTACTTCCCTTCTGCCTCTGTTCCTTCTTAAATTTCCTCCGATCATCCCAGACCTTCTGAAGGATAGGCCTTTCTCCTTACTGTTCATACAAGCATTTTTATTTTCTGATGGTTTCTTCCAAGGTCTTAGGATCGTCATATTGAATATTTTCACTCATGGAAGGTGGCAGTCCACTCAGATGACTCTGAATTTTAACTGCTTCGTCTTTGATGAATGGAACATACTTTAGTAGTTCCAAAAAACTTCGTTCATATTCATCAATGGTCATACTGCCTAACTTGAGTTCGAAGAAATCCTTCATCTTTCTGTCATAGTATCTTTTGGTCAGGTATTTCTTCTCAAAATACCACTTAAATTCCTTCCAAGTGACCTCTTTCTCTTTGATGTGCTGCACTTGCACAAACTGATCCCACCACATGGATGCTTTTCCTTTCAGTTGGTACATTGCAATTCTTCCTTCTGCATGGGAGGAATAATTCTGCAGTTGGAAGTATTTCTTCATGCCAAGAAACCAGGTCTTGGCATCTTCCTCCTTCTTATGTTCTCCATCGAATGTTGGAGGATTAATCTTGTTCATCTTTCCTTTCAATTCCTCCTTTCCAGATTTTTGATGTTTTCTGGTAGGGGACGGGCTTGAACCACAGTGTGTCTCCCTGTCAGAATGTCTTCGGGAGCATCTAAGATGTCGGCAACCACTCCTCGACCTACTTCTTCTCCCATGGGTTTTGTGACTCTCTGTCGTATTTGAGTCTCTTCCCTTCTCGAGTTTCTTCTCTATTCTTTCCATGATCTTCAAAAATTTTAAGTTTAATGCACCTTGCCGATCCCTGACTTTCATGAGCTTTCGGCTATCAGCTCGACGAGCCTTGGACTACCTTTGCAATCCTTCAATGATTTTCATTATGTTTCCTTCCTTATCCTTCTCTTTTCCATGCCCATTAGAGTTCGATCCTTCAAATCCCAGGTTAACATCCTTTCCTTCCCATTCGTCTTTTGTTTCAGGGGTAATCTGCACCTTTCCCCACTCCATACTCGGCGTTGGTTAACTGGAGTTCTGGCCTTCGTTGAACTCTGCACATGCACTCTGTGCTAATAAAATCGTAGTTTATCAGGCCATTAAACCTTCAGGAACAATATTCAACATTTATAACTAATATCAACAAGAACAAAAGACATTTCGATTCCAATGGGTTTTCTGAGCTCTCGTTCGGCTCTACAATTTTGGGTTTTCAAAACTTTCATTTTTTGGCTCTTCGAGACTTTTAGGCCTTCGGGTTTTTGTACCTCGAGACTTCGGGTTTCGGGTTTCTAGAGTCTCGGTACTAGAGAGCTCCCGTTTAACTCT
>SNQJ01S0025100.1:62228-84147 GCA_010110895.2 Picea sitchensis
TGTGTATTTCAAAAGAAATTTTAATCCCTATGCACATTTTTCTAGATCCGACGGTCACGAGGGCTCGCCTTCCCTCCCGAACATATCCTAAGGTTCTAACACCATTGGTGTAGAGACCTGTCTCCCTGTGGCCATAGACCACACCAGCTGCAGTTTCACTCGCCGCTATACTTCCTGAGCTCGTAAGCACGGTCAAGAAACTACTTGACACTCCAGAACAAACCAAGGTCCGAAATTGGTCCTCCAGACCCAATTTCCCTTCACATTCTCGGTCCAAATACCGCTCCATTGGCCCATCTAGGCTCAGTGTCGAAACCTTGGATTTGATACCAATTTGTAGTGCACCCATTTCAGAACTCTGGGCTTACTCGTGCTCTGATACCAATTTGTAGCGCACCCATTTTGGAACTCTAGGCTTACTCGCGCTCTAATACCAATTTGTAGTGCATCCATTTCGGAACTCTGGGCTTACTCGCGCTCTAATACCAATTTCTAGCGCACCCATTTTGGAACTCTGGGCTTACTCGCGCTCTGATACCAATTTGTACACACCATTTGTACAAATCTCATACAGATATTATAAATCCCATGCATTTAAACAATTAAACACATTTAACTCAGAGTAAAACATATCATTACTGCTATAATTAAACAATCCATAGTACTCCATATTAATTCGTATACACAGCAGAAAACATGATAACATATACAGTAGAGACATGATAAAATGTGATAAAACCTAGTTAGACACTTATCTTGTAACAATGGTGGAATCCACCAACCAAATGCAGGCCTTCCACGAACCTCCCAGCCTTAGACCGTACTGCTCATCAACTCAGCAGTGGGTCACCCCCGAGCTGGGACTAAGCTCCACCCCAAGGCAAGGAATCTAGGCTCAGGCTGAGGTTACAGGAAAAACAGTCACACACCACCACAAGGACGGAATGCTCTCCCAGGAATCTACCACGCTCACTGCCCATAGACCCTCATTCCCCACATAATCGTTCCACCCCAGGAGAATGCACCTTCTCTGTCACCTAGACAGTCCTTCGGCTGCCAATATCCCTTACCTTGGGTTATAGGAACAGACCGGACTGGAAGTCTCCGGGCTCTATGGTAGCTACAGGGTTCCTTCCAGGAGTCTCTCCTTCCCCTTCACACTCTCTCACCTGGAGGGAGTCGCTCACAGGCCAACAACCCTCACGCAGTCTAGTGCTACGTAGTCTCAACAATCCCACAGGAAAATAGACACATGCTTTCCAAAAACTGGTTCGGCAATCACAAGATGGCTTCACAGTCATGGCTTCGGAACAGGGAATGCTCACCTACGCTCGTTCATCTTTCCTGAACAAGCAAAGACTCTTCCCCGAAATCAACATAGGATTCTCGTAGGCTAGGTTTACACGTACGGTTTTTCTCAGAATCAGACACGTACATTCGATTCATAGGGTCGCACGAAGGTTCTCTACATGAGTTGGGCTGGTCATACTGCTCAGAGCTCTGTACGCGTTTGAACAATCCGGTGGAATGAGAATCCTCTCATAGCTCACCCTGGCTGTTTTATTCGCATGCACTAGTATTGACACTTGTCACCCATGGAACTGCATGCGTTCCACCAGCACGCGTTCCTCCCACCACTTGGGAAATCACGTGTCCTTCCAAAAGGAGTTAGGATAAAAACATATGATGCACATATCTTTTGGAAATATATTAAGATATTATTCCCAGGCTTAAGCCCCTATGCTCAACACTTAGCCCCTTTCCCACCTTCCAACCCCTAATTGCTTGCCCACTTTGTGGATGCTCAGTCCCCCTTCACTCATTCATCGTGGTCGGTCTGCACCTGGAGGTGTTTATATTTTATTAATTGTTTTGCATAGACACAAGTACAACAACAGGCTCCTGGCCTTCAAACACTTAGGCTTCCTAGCCTAACAACCACATAAGCCTCCAGCTTATAATAACTTGGCTCAACAGCCTATAAAACATCTTTACAGTTCATTTCATACTTCAGATTTACAAAGGGCTCAGCCTTGGGGACATTACACATCTATTCGACCATGGCATACTTCAATAGTTTTCCCTACGCTGAGTCGACTGCCTCTTCGACTGACTTGGTATCATCATCAGTGGAAGTTAACACGAATGCATAATGAAATTCAGACATACTATACCTTTTGACTGGTTTTCTTATTCGTTCTGAACTCCTTACAGCTAGGGTTGGTTGTTGCATTTCTTCTTCTGATTCAGTCAAGTCATCTGAATCATCTTCTTTGTTCCTTAGTTCAAAATGCACCTTCTCTGGATTATTCTCAATCTGAAAAATTTCTTTAGGCTCATACTTACTTCTAACTTATATGAAGACCACATCTCGACTGTACACCATTTTCCTTGATGCAAGATCCCATAGATTATATCCTTTCATTCCTTCTTTGTATCCAATCAAAATACACTTGACTTCCTTCTTGTCCAAATTTCTCCTCTTTTCCTTGGGAACATACACAAATGCATCATAGCCAAATAATTTGATATGTGAAACCGAAGGATTTTTACTCGACCATACCTCATGTCAAGTCATGTCGACTAGCGCCAATGAAGAGACATATTCAATAAATATATTGCAGTGTAAACAACCTCCTCCTAGAAATCTTATGCGAGCCCAACACCATAGAGCATGCTCCTTGCCTTGTCTATCAATGTTCTTTTCATTCTCTCAACAACTCCATTTTGTTGTGGGATATATGGTGTGGTATTTTGGAATTCTATGCCAAATTGATTGCATAACTAATTGAATTACTTTCCACATAATTCACCACCGTTGTTAGTCGTTACCACCTTAATATTTTTATCTTTTTGGTTTTATACAAGAGATTTAAACTCTTTTAATTTCTCAGAAACCTATGATTTATTCCTCAAGAAATATATCCATGTCTTCCTCGAAAAATCACCTATGAAGGAGACATAACACATGGATCCACCAAATGAAGGAACTGAAATAGAGCCAAACACATCACTATGAACAAACTCTATAATCCCATTTTCCCTTGTCATTCCAAATGGGAACCTAACCCGACTTTGTTTTCCATATATACAATGTTCACAAAAGACAACTTGTAAATTAAATTTAGGAAAATATCTGACCATACCTTTGTTATGCATAGCTTGAAGTCCTATTTCTCCAATGTGTCCCATCCTCTCATGCCATATTATGGTTGGGTTGACTTATGATGACTTTCAATTTGGTTTTAATTGACTGAGCCTAATTCAATTCGATTTTAGAGTCAACTTTAGGAAAAACGATGTTGTTGCATCCAGTTGAGCTGACACTCCCTAATAACTTGTATAGGGTTACAATTCAAAGTCATTTTATTAAGATCATCACACCTATGACCATATTCCACGAATCCTTCTGAAATAGAGTGTGCACCATTGCATCATTCATCTTGCTGACAGATATTAGGTTTCTTGTCAAACCTGGCATATGTAGCACACATGGAAGGCTTCTACTCCTCCCATCCTGTAGTATTAGTAGAACTCTTTATTGTGCAATAATTTTGGTTATCGATTTGTCCCCCAAAAACACATCTCCTCCTTCATTTCATTCATATTCACAGAGCCATTATCGATGTAGTTCCATATGATAGGATACTCTTGAGTCGATCAACCAAGCATCTTGATCTAATTGTGTACTAGTTGACGCCAAGTATACATCGCCTCCCTTATCTGAAGTAGTATTTCTCTCAGTCGACTGCTTCTCGTTGGATCCTATACTGAATTCCTTTTCCTTTGACTTGTAGTCCCTTTTTTAATGCCCAACTCTACTGCATTACCATCATCATTTTGTCAATTGAATAGGGAATTTAGATATACCCTTTGACTTAGAATTTCTACAAAAGAATTTTCCTTTATCTCTTTCAACTAGTCGACCTCTCACCACTAATTCATCTTTGGTTGATCCTTTCATGTTCTTACTTCTCATTTCTTCTGATAGTAGAGATGCAACCATGTATTCTAGCGCTAATGTGGTTGTATTACTCCCTATAGCCACTACTAAGATTTCCCAGGAGACTAGAAAAGAACATAATAGGATAATACATTTCTCCTCCTCGGTGATTTTAATATCCACATAAGATAACTGGCTTAAAATGCTATTAAACAAATTTAAATTCTCAGGCATCGAACTGCCTTCACTCATCCTCAAAAGATATAGTTTTTTTTTATACATATCTTATTTACCAGGGATTTCGATTGGTACAAGCTTCCCAACTTGTCCCACATTTTTTTGGCTGAATCTTCACCTAAGATATTAAGAAGTATTGTATCTGCAAGACAAAGCTGAATCATACTCCTTGCTCTTCTCTCAAGTTTCTCCCATTATTTCGTCGACATACCTATCGACATGGTACTTGGATAGACTACTTTCCATTGTTCTCTATCTATAAGAAGATCTTCAATTTTAAGCTTCTAAAGATCAAAATTCTGGCCATTGAAATTTTTGATCTCTATTCTCATGTTTCTCGCCGTTCTTTAAACACAATACTTAAATATTTTTGACTTACTACTCTTACTGAACCTAGGCTTTAGATTAGATACAATGTTGGTAAACCAATCTCTGATACCACATGTTAGAAAATGAGAAACACTTCCACACTAAACCTAGCAGAAGGGAGGAAGAAATATTTATTTAAATAAGAAAGTAAACGACAAAGAAAACACACAGTACACACATATTTTACCCTAGAAACCCAAACTGAGAAAACCAACATTCCTTGAGCATTCTTCTCTCTTGTTTTATTATTCATTCATAATAAAATCTTACATGTCTAAACTTGGTCCACACCTAGGATACAATTAACATCATACCTTCTTGATTTACACAAGAACAACCTTGTAGCCAATTCATCTTACATCTACATGACAAACAACCTCTACGATTATTGATTGGATTATCCATTCACTATCTTTTACAGTATTACAAAACGCATTCTTTATAGGATTTATAGTAGGAAAAAAACTAAAGAAAAGGCGCCCAAAAATGGTTACATATACACGTAGATCATTGGCTATAACTCTTGTGAATCTCAGGATTTTGTTATAGTCAACTACCAAGTTGGATTACTAGTCGACTACCAGTCGGCCTTCATCCAGTATTCATTCAGTTTCCACATGCCTGCATGTCGACCTCTTTTCGGTTGACCTCTTTGAATTGTTTTCCATGTCTTTGACTTCAACTTTACTCAGTCGAACCACCTCGACCTTCGAATTATTGTCGAGATGACTTCAGTTTTGATGTTCATTTACTTGAAAGTGGAGATGAACTCTTTGACTATACTAGATTGTTTAAGCTTGGTTATTCATCCCAAATGATGAGTGTTTGTTTCAAAGCATGTTCATAAAGGTCTAATACAAATTGTGCCAGAGCAATATAACCCTGTGTGAGTTCTTATTCCATTTCCACCATTGCCAATGTTTAAGATATAAATATAAGTCATCCACATGAAATTTCATTAAGTCATTTGTGATGCCATGTATGGAAAAATAATATTTCATTTGAGTGACCCATCATGTGGTGTCAAATCCATAAAATTTGTTGAGATCCACTTTAGGAAGTCTATGCCATGTTTGAGTCATCTGATAATGAAGAATTGGGGTAGAGTGAGGCCTAGTGGGATCATATGATTCAACTCCTTCGTATCGGGATGGATGGTACTTGCATTGATAAACCATATATTGTGAACCATTGATTTTATTTTTTAGTTCCACGAGTTCAAACATATGGTCTGGGGGTAACTCCAGGTTGGAGATATTTTCAAATATGGCATCAAGATTTTTCTAAGTAGGGGAGTGCTTGCAGTATATTTTGTGTTGAAACTCATTATACATAGTTTCCAAAGAGGAGAATCTAGTGTATAGCTCTACGCCTCAACTACCCATAGAGATGTGTCTCTAGAAGAAAACTATTACTGGATATTTGTACCAAGGTGATCAAAACTGCATTCTAGGTCTATTGAGATAATTTCCTCGTAGTGGGGTGAGTGGGTCCAAAACAAATAATTACTAGAGAGTGGTACCATGATGATTAGCTTGACATAACTATTGTTAATATAGGTATTAAATAAGAGTGTGGGTAAGAATGATTTTTTTTCTATTTTTATTCTATGGAGTTATGCTCTCACCTGAATATTATTGCACTGGAAAAATTCTCAAATTCTCAACACTGCATTTTATGTAGGAATTTTGTGGATTGGCAGTAGGGAGTGTGATTTCTATGGTCCTATAGGAAAGGGAGTGTAATTTCGTATATGTTGGATTACTGAGAGGGGGGGTGAATCAATAATAGATAAATTTAATCATTTTTAACCATAATTTGCAAGTGTTATTTATCTTTGTGATCAATATAGCATTATCATCAATAAGTGCAGAGTAAATAAACCATGAGAAAATTAACAATCATACACATACTTTTACTAGGAAAATCTCTCTATGGCTAGGGTAAACCATAACAAATGGAAATGACTGCAGAAATCAACTCTCTTATCAAGTATTCTATGAAAACAAATATTCTAGCAAGACAAGATAAAAGGCCTATCTCGTCCAGACATTTGATGAAGTCCATCATTGAGCACTTGACCCAAAGCAATATACCTACAACTAGTTCTCAACAACCAAGAAAGGAAACCATATGGTGATGATAAATGATGTTAGCACATTCAATAGCATAATCCATTAATACCATGATAAATACGCCCATGGAATAATAATTCAAATATTTGAAAGATATCAATTGGACGGGAAAAGAGTATTTCTATTAATATATGATCACAAGAAGTGAAAATGTTACAGACTTCCGTGTCAGCACGGTTTAGAACCGAGAAACTAAGTTCCTTCTAGATAGGCCTCCACCACTTCAATCCTCCACCAAAGGCAAGCTCATAATAGATAATCCATGAGGTTCTCAATGAATAAGGGAAGAGCTTGGGGGATGAACACTGTGTTCATACTTAAAGGACAAAGGGATGCAGACTCAATATGAAGTAAACAATTTCTCTAGAGTAACTTTGCTCTCAAAGTTGAATTCTTTCTCCTTTTTCCATAGCTTGGAATTGGCACATTTATAGCCTTCAACATGGAACTGAAGGGCTAAGAAGAATGTTTCCATTATATGGGAGGCCAAGGATCATAGATCTCCTGTCATGACATGGTAACCCGACATTAATTTTCATTTTCTGGCACAAATCCTGATGTACATGGGTTGTAGTGGTGCAACCAGCGTATACGCATGTTGTATAGTAGGAAATATGCATACATGTGGAAAAATATGTATTTTTAGCTTTGAATTTTACAAATAGGGATGATAAGTCTGCATAGGGAAATGGAAAAGGAATTTTGTGCAAGATTTCATAGGGTGAGGAAAATCTTTCTTTAACAAATACACAGTACACCATTATTTTTACGTGGAAGCCCAATGTGGGAGAAAACCCAAAACTGATTTTTCTTTTATGTCTTTAAGAACTACATTTATTGGAAGCACCAACTTCCTTTGTTCTCTAGCTGCAACTGGAAGGAGGCTCCAACCCCCTATATTTTCAGGATACAACCTAAGGGAATCTACAACTACCCAATTCTCTAGCTACAACCAGAAGGAGGCTAAAAACCCCTATGTTCTCCGACTACAACCAGAAGGTGGATACAACCACCTATCCTTGCCTTGTCCAACCGCCCTGAAATATAAGTGTCAAATGAAGAAACCACAACCACACTATCACTGTGAGATATACCACTATAAACTTGTACCAACTTGTACCACTGACATGTAGCCAACCTGTACCACTTCTCTACAATCAACCAATTCCCGAACTAAGCCTGTACCAACCGAAAACCATAGATACATGACCTGTCTGTTCTGGAGGACGTGTATGTATGCACCCTATCTATACTGTAGCTCGTGTATGTACACGACCTTATATTTGTTATGAAACCTATGTACGCCTTTTGAAAATTAGGGTTTTCTCTCTTCTGAATTTTTTTGACCCTTTGCAGCCTCTTTCACCTCAATCTACAACTTATCACTATGTCCATACTGTAACTGTACCCCATGCATACATCCTCATACATATCCTTTACCCAAAGTATCTATATCTCTCTCTATTCATGTTCCATATAAGTGCGTATAATCATGAACAAGTATAATAACCCTCACATGAACTAGATATTAAACCCTTTTTGATATTCAACTTCTCAATACATCAAACACTTCTCAAATACAATCTCTCAACTATGTATCACAAGAACCCTTGACCATATGTCAAGAAATACAAGATGTGACTCAACACTAAAAAGATATATCAATGATAAATATTGATTATACCAACACTCTATTTCTATAGATCTGACTTATCCATAAGGTCCCATGTAGCCAATAATATCTCGAGGGAAAATCCTCAAACCCCAATAAACATTTCTCATGTATACAACAAAATCCAAATAATCATAGAAATAAGACATACCTTTTGAACCAATGGATAGATATAACATACCTAATCATTGTAGACCTTCCTAGGAGCTTGCTCTCAAAATATAGAGACTTGGCATCTTCATATTCTCAAGTTTCTATGGATTTACTTTCATGTACACACCCTATTATACTGCCAGCCTACATACATATGCACCATATTATACTATTATCTCACATATGTATGCACCCTATTGTACTATTAGCCCACGTATTCCTCATAACATAAGGTTTTTTCAGTATTTTCTGTAATTCTGAAACTTTCGCCATCAACCCTTCATGCTACCTCAGAATTGCGCAAATTCAGATATATCAATGAGTACTTGCAGTAAATCTTAATAATATATATTCAATGTGCTCAATAGGTTCTAATAGGAGAGCCTTTCTCTCTTATTTATACTTCCATGTAACTTCCTCAAGGGATTACCTTCTAACTAAATTAACCCAATTTCCTTCTTTTAGGGATAACCCACTTCTAACCACTTGTCCACTTCTAACCCACTTTGCTACAAATAGTAAATTATCCACTTCTACTTTCCACTAATTTATTTTTAATTATTTTCTTATTGCAACAACTTAACCCATGATACTCCTAGTTTTACTCACTTTTCTAGTCAACTTCTTCTAGGAGCTTCTAGAATAACTTTGACTTGTTTGACCTTCTAGATAACTTATGAGGGTTATCCAACTTCACAAGGCCATAACTCTCTAAGAATGAGGAGTTATGTGGCATTCCACATATCACCGAAAATGGAATGACATGTACTAGCCATCTATAATAGTCTTACCTGCAAATATATTAAAGTTCATGCCATTATACATCAATCAAACTGAATTCCCTTAACCATATTGTTGGAGATACCAGAATTTTCTACCAGACTTGCTTCAAGGGTTGACATCAATGACAACCAACCCAATTAATAAAGAATCTCCCCCTTTGGCATTGATGGAAACAATATGATGCAACTCTAAATTCATATCACTTATGCTCCCCATGTAGCCATCGCACCCCCTAGAACCATGCCTCCATCCTCTCTTTCCAAGAATCTAAGTCTCTGAATTGCATCTGGTGAATCTCTCCCCCTTTGACATCAATGCCAAAGGAAATTTCATGTCTGGGGATACTCCCCATAACTGAACTGTCCTTGGGGCTTCTCCCCCTGACTGAACTCTTTCTAAACATGTTCCCTCAACCTGGAATTTCTTTTATATGGTGCTTCCTCATGTAAATATAAGACATATAAGATAAGAATTCAAAATAATTCATTTGATAGTAGAAATTACTCTGAGTCTCTGGAGAAGATACTCAAAGGCTTCTCTTGGAAGCGGTTTTGTGAAGATATCTGCAACCTATTCCTTTCTCCGCACATATTCAACTATGATCTCTGCAACCTGTTCCCGTAGAAAGTGATACTTGAATGGAATGTTCTTTGTCTTGGAGTGAATCACTGGATTATTTGAGATACTAATAGCACTTGTATTATCACAATATATAGGAATGGACTCATCATACTCAACCTGTATATATGTCAAAGTTTGTTTCATCCATAGAACCTATGTACAACATGTTGTTGCTGCAATATACTCTGCTTAAACTATAGTCAATGATATTGATGGTTATTTCTTGCTTAGATAAGATACCAAACACTCACCCAAGTTGAATGTTGCTCCACTGATGCTTCAGTGTTCATCAATGCAACCTGCCCAATCTATATTTGTGTAGGAAATAAGTGATAAATCCTTCCCTTCTGGATACCATAGTCCAAACTCTTTTGTGCCCTTAAGATATTTGAAAATCCTCTTCACTACTAAGACATGTGATTCCTTTGGTGCTTCTTGAAATCGTGGCACTTGTCCAACTACCTACATTACATATGGTTTGGATGCAGTCACATATAGTAAGCTGCCAATCATTGACCTATACTACCTCTGGACTATATACTTTGAATCATCATCTTTGCTCAACTTGCAATTGGTTTGCATTGGAGTGTTAACTAGTTTGCAATCTTCCATTCCAAACCTCTTTAGCATTTCTCTAGTATACTTAGTTTGAGAAATAAAAATGCCTTGGTTTCTTTAACATGTATGAAGACCTAGAAAGAAGGATAGTTCTCCAAGTAATGACATTTCAAATTCATTGTGCATATCCTTTTCAAATGTTTGTCTTAACTTGTCATCATCACTTCCAAAAATAATATAATCAACATAAAATTCGATTAATAAAATTCTATCTTGAGTTACATTGATGTAGATGTTGTTGTCTACACTTCCTTTTCTAAACCCTACCTTCTGTACATATATATCTAGTCTAGAGTACCACGCTCTGGGAGCCTTCTTTAAACCATACAAGGCCTTCTTCAACCTGGACACATAATATTCATTCTCTGACTGTTGAAACCCTTCTGGTTGTTCAATGTATACTTTTTCTTCAAGTTCCCCATTCAGAAATGTTGATTTCACATCCATATAATACAATTTAATATTCTTGGAGCATGCGTAAGCTAAGATCAATTAGATTGCTTCCATTATGGAAACCAGGGAAAAAATTTCTTCAAAGTTGATCCCTTCAACCTGTGCATATCCTTTACATACCAATCTAGCTTTTTTCCTTGTAACTTGTCCATCTTCATTCAATTTATTTATGAAAACCCACTTTGCTCCAATAAAATTCTTATACCTTGGTCTTGGAACCAATTCCCAAGTGTTATTCTTCTCTATTTGATACAATTCTTCATTCATGGCCCTTTTCTAGAATTCATCCTTACTGGACTCTTCAAAATTGTTTGGTTCAATTGTAGATAAGAGTGCCAGGTGTAGTTGTTCTAGTGAACAAATTATTCTTCTAGTATCAAATCCTACATCCTTGTTTCTGATAATCTGATCTGAAGGATGATTCATCTATACTCATTTTCTAGGTGTCTTTGGAGGCACTTGTTGAAATTTATTTTCTACTTCTTCCTAATATTCTTCATCTTCCTCTTCTACTACTTCTTCATCATTTGCTTCTTCTTCATAAACCTGTTCCATTGATCCCTTTTCTTCATCCTTTAATTTCATTCCACCTGTTTCATCAACTGTTACATTGACGTTTTCGAAAACGTTTTTGAGCCATAGATTGTAACACTTGTATTCTTTCCTTGTACTTGAGTAACCGACAAGTATTCATTTTTCCAAACGAGAGTCAACATTTCCCATTCTTCCATCTTCTCTTTTGATGTAACATTTTCTTCTGAGCACTTTGAAGTTCTTCAAATTTGTTGGTATTCCTTTCCATAGATCATAGGGAGTTTTGTCACTGTTATTTCTAAGCATTACTCTGTTTTGAATGTGAACTGTTGTATGCACTGCATGTGTCCAAAATACATTTGTCAATTCATAATCCATTAACATTGTTTGATCCATTTCCTGTACTATCATGTTCTTTCTTTCAACAACTCAATTCGGTTGAGGCATCCTAGCAATGGAGAATTGCCTTTTTATTCCATGCTTGTTGTAGAAATCCATAAATTGCTTTGAAGTAAACTCTCCTCCATTATCAAATCTCAAACATTTTATTTTTGAATCCATTTTATTTTCAACCATTTCCTTGTAAACCTTGAATTTTTCAATTTCTTCTAACTTATTCCTGAGAAATCAAACTGCAATCATTCTTGTATAATAATCAACTAATAACATAAAGTATTTCTCACCTTTTAAACCCTTTGTTCTAGTTGGTCCAACTAGATCAATATTCATAATTTCTAGTGGTATTGTCATTGAGTATTCCTTTGATTTGACCCTGGTCTTTGTTTTCTTTCCTTGTTGACAATTCTTTCATAATGTGTTGGTTGTTTTCATGATCTGTGGAATTTCTTTGACTGCTTCCTTTATTTTGACATTGACGAGGTTATCAAAGTTTATGTGACCTATTATTCTATTCCATATCAAATATTCATCTTCATTTCCTAGAAAATACTTTTCATTTCCAATTTCACTTAATACATATATGTTGCTTGAAGTTCTTGCAGCTGTTGCAATTAATTTTCCTAAACCTTATTTTCTTATCTTGTAGTTATGTGAATCGAACGTAATTTTATGACCTTGGTCACACATTTGACTTACACTTAGAAGATTATGTTTCATATCTTCCACTAATTGAACATTTTCTTCCTTGATATTCTTGTTTCCAATTTTAACTATGCCTTTTCCAATGATCCTTGCCGAGTCATCATTTTCAAAAGAGACTGATCCATGTCTTTCCTTTATTAATGTAAGAAACATGTCTTCATCACCTGTCATGTGTTTTGAATACCCATTGTCAACATACCAACCACGTTTCTTGTATTTATCCTGTAGAGCAAGTGTTCATTCTTCATTGTAAAATTGATCCTGCTTTCTTATCCATATTCTCTACTGAGGCGCATGTCTGTGACTATTTTTATTATGTTGTGATTATCTAGGAGGGACTTTCATTCTAAAATATTTGGCCATGTGTCCAAAGTTTTTTCATTTGTAGAATTCCACTTCAATGCTCAATGATTCCAACTTGTTGTATCTTCTTCTCTTTGTTTCATTAGGCCTTATTAGATAACCATTTTGTGCATGACTTTAAAATTTGTTTATTTTCTTGTTATTAGCTCTGTAATTTACATCTTTATGTCCAAAATTATTACATGCATAACATAAACCAAACAATATAGTTGGATACCTAGGATTTGAAGATCTTATGAAAGGAGTTACTCTTATGAATCCTTCTTCGTCGTGAGGCTTGCTTGTTTCTGACTATTTTTTATTTTGAAATATGAATCTTCTAGGTGGAGGAGTGTCCCTGCGATCTTCCCTATAAAACTTCTTGTCTCCTCTAACTGTTTTTGCATAGCTTATTGGTTGTCTTTCTTTATCTGTGGTTTTGGAGCTTGAGCCTCTTTCTATCTGATTGTATCCTATCCCAGACTTTTCATGATGTGGCCTTTTAATGTTTATAATATTATCCAAAACCTTTGAATTGTTTTGCATATTCGTTTGGTGAAGGCCTTTTCTCAATGTAACAAACTCTACTTCCAAATTTCCAATGATTCTATCTTTTTCTTCCAGTTGTTCTTTGAGTGATTCTTAGATTCTTTTGTATTCTTCTATTTGAACCTTTAATTTAGTGATCATATGTTCTAGTTCTTTAGAGTTTTAATTTTGAATGTCTTTTTTCTTGTCTAGTTCTTCTTGGAGTTTATTGTTTTTCTTATTTTCTCTTTTTATAACTTCTATAACACTCAACAATTTTTCTCTATAGTCAACTTCTACTTATTCATACTCTTCTTCAATGTCTTCTTTATCAAAGTCTTCTATTTATTTGAATACAAATCTTTCTGTCTCACTTTCACTGACTTCATCATCATCTGATGAGCAACAATCTATTTTGGTGCAAAACATTTTCTTGAAGACTTTCTTTTTGGTTATTTTTCCTTTATATGTGTGTTTGCTATTTAAATCATCCTCTTCATGTATTTTCTTTTTCTTGTGAGGACATTTGTTAGAAAAATGACCAATACCATCAAAGTTAAAACAAATCAATGGAATCTTACCTTTATATCTGTCGTCGGTTCCCTTTTTCATCTTCTGACAAAGTTGGTCACTTCTTCATCATCTTATGAGATGTCACTGTTGCTGCTATATTATTTTTCCTTTTGATTTCCCTTTTGCTTTGACATTTTGGATGCTTTGAATGTTGCTTCTTTTATACTTGGATTTTCCTATTCAGTTCTCATTTCACAGGCTGTGAAGATTCCATGTAGTTAATCCATGCTGATTGAGTATAGATTTGCTCTTTCTTCTAGTGCTGAGATCTTATGATCAAATCTGATTGGAAGAGATCTTAGTACCTTTTGAACAATTACAGATTAATCAACTTCTTCTCCCAATCCTATGATTGCATTCAATGTTTCATCAACTCGTAAGAAGTAAGCTACAATATTCTCATCTTCCTTCATCTTTAGTTGTTCTAATTGACCTCTGTAAGTTTGAAGCTTTGCTTCTTTGACTGTTGAATCTCCTTCATAAATATTTTTGAAGTTTGTCCCAAATATCTTTAGCGGAGATACAATGTATAACTTTGGTATATATCGAATCACAATGACCATTCATAAGTGCATTTGTAGCTTTTGAATTATTTAGACTGAATTTCTTTCCATTTTCATTTGTTGGTGAAACTACTGGTTCTTTATATACATCTACAACTAATTTCCAAACATCGAATCCCTGTGCTTGTACATATGTTTTCATCCTTTTACTCCAAAATTCATTTTTTTGTTCATATAACTGTGGTATTCCATTTTTATACATCGTTTTTTTCTCCATGATCTACCTTTCAGTTGTTAAACTGATTTAAGAAGGAACCTCACTCTGATACCAATTGTTGGATTACTGAGAGGGGGGTGAATCAGTAATAGAGAAATTTAATCCTTTTTAACCACAGTATGAAAGTGTTATTTATGTTTGTTATCAATATACAATTATCATAAATAAGTTCATAGTAAATAAACCATGAGAAAATGAACAATCGTACAAATACAAAGTACACCATTTGTTATCACTCCACTAGTTTTCCCAAGGCTGAAAAGGAGTTCGACATAGGTAACCATAAATCAATATTTTGATTTGGTATCTAGCCCTACAAAATTATAGAGAGCTCTCTCAATGATCACAGTCAATAAGCTGACTGGAGAAGGAAAAATATATTAGGCTAGGTATTCAACTCAGTGAGTTTTTGAGTTTATAGGTTTGTTGGACCAGGATCATGAAATCATGGAGCTATGTTATGACTTCTACAAATGAGTTACAGAGATATATGGTGGCAAGGTAGGTGCTATAATTAACACTTTGGGGTTTTTCATTGATTGTATAAGATCTAAATAAGGGAGGATCAAAATGAGAATAGGTTATGTGAATTCATTTATCAAGAAAAAGGAAACA
Organism: Picea sitchensis; assembly: GCA_010110895.2. NCBI lineage: Eukaryota > Viridiplantae > Streptophyta > Pinopsida > Pinales > Pinaceae > Picea > Picea sitchensis. The sequence continues at coordinate 77,686 of SNQJ01S0025100.1, forward strand.
CATTCATGAAAATCTTATTAAAATAGAGCATATAATTATGAATTTTGTTTAAACACTTCAGATATAGTCTCAAGAAATCATTCTGATGGTGAAAAGGAGAAAAAATGTATTACATTTGATGATAAAACAAAGAAAAACACTTCCAATGAACATACCACAAGAATCCCTAGATAATAGCTGCAACTTTTCTGTATTATTACTGTAAAAAAGGTATACTAGCTTCCAAGCTATCACATCTACAATGTACAACTCTTTTTTTGATTTCATTGGGTGTACATATAGATTAAAACCATATTTCCTCATCCAAGGTGTTGAATCCCTCATGATAGTAACTATTTACAAGGATATCTCCAACAATACACAAAGTTAGGGAGGTTAAAACAAACTCCCAATTTTAGCTCAACCAACCTTAACCGGCATTAATGACCATCAAATTTAAATTCAATAGATATGTTACACTTAGTTACATCATGTAAATACCCAATATGAGTAATTACATCACCAATATTTGATTTTGACCCAAGAAATTCAAAATTTCACTTTCTGGAAAAAATCGCAGTAAATTTAACAGAAGCTCTGCGTGTGTTTGGAGGGACTTTTAAGGTAGATTTTGTGCATTTATTTTATGAAATGATAATTGGAGTATGTATATGGGAATGTGTATAATACACCTGCACCATTAAACCTGAAAAAATTCATCTCAGTGTCTTCTAAAACTTTAATCTCCCAAGATGACTCTAAAAGCACGGTGAAGGTCTTGAAAAAGTGGTAGAGACCTATTGTTTAGCACGTTTTTTGGATTTTTCTTCAAAAATGTGATCTAACATGTTAAAAAAAGTATATATATGTGAATTATAGGTCAATACATATCCAATAATAAAACATTTCAACATTTAAATCCTCTGAGAGAAAGCACAGCGTGAGGTTGTTGTGTTTCTGTACATCCGAAAATTACCAAATATCTGGGTTTTCTGCAAAAATAGGGCTCATAGATGGATCAATATATGTATAACCATAAATATGTTTACAAAAATGAGAGTTTTTTGTTATATGATATGTTATTAACCAAATCTTCCTCCATCATTAAAAAATAATTTCTCATTTGTTCAGAATACAAGTTTTATGTTGGTCACTCAAAAATTGCAGAAGCACACCGTGCTCTCAGCAGAAGTGCATCATCTTCTTTGAGAGTATGTTTGAAGGTCTTCCCAGAAGATTTTTTGGCTGAAAGTGGTATTTTTGGAAATATGAGTATGTCTACTAAACAATGAATTCATCAATAATTGAAAATCCCTGCTCCAAACCCATGAAACATGGATTTGAAGTCAAGCTGTCCAAAAGTGTATCCACCCACCTATAGCAACTGTATTTTGGGAATTTCTCTTGAATCATAACATGTGGGCAAAAAATGAAGGATTTTTTTGTTCCTTAGTTTATTATTGACAAAAACCTCTTTCACTTTGGCCAAATTCATCTTCATTTGGTCATAAACTTATTTTGAAGAAAAAGTGTCCCTATGTACAACAAATGACCTCAAAACCCTAAAAATCATGCCAATCAACTCCTTCTTTTTGGTCTTTGTTTGCCTTCCTCATGAGATTTTATAGGTTTCCATGGTTTCATTTTGCATGATAGAAAACCATGGTTTGATAAGGGGGAAAGGGACAGGGTAAACTTTGGGAAAATAGAGGAAATGGGATTATGACTTTAGTGATGACCCACTAACTCAATTGATGACTCGTGACATGAAATGATGATAATGAACATGATGGATGAATACCATGATAAAGTGAAGGGATTAGCACTAACCTAGACACAACAACCAAGTGATCAAATTTTATTTGAAAATTCATTTGAAAATATAACAATTTGACCTAAAACCTTATCAACTATTTTTGAAAGAGCATATTTGATCACTAGTGATTGACAGGAACTAACACCATTATTTTTACGTGGAAACCCAATGTGGGAGAAAGCCACAAGATGTTTTTTCTTGTATGTATTTAAGAATTACATTCATTGGAAGCACTGACTTCCTTTTTTTTCCAACTGCAACTAGAAGGAGGTTCCAACCCCTTATATCTTCGGGATACAACCTGAGGGAAGCTACAACTCCCAAATTCTATGGATACAACCAGAAGGAAGATACAACCCCCTATGTTCTTCAGATACAAACAGAAGGTGGATACAACCATCTATCCTTACCCCATCCAACCACCCTAAAATATAAGTTTCAAATGGAGAAACCACAACCACACTATCATTGTGAGATATACCACTATAAACTTGTACCAACCTATACCACTAACCTGTAGCCAACCTGTACCACTTCCCTGTAATCAAAATGTACCTGAATTGAGCCTATAAAAACTAAAAACCACATATACATGACCTGTTTGTTCTATAGCATGCGTATGTATGCACGTTATCTATATTGCAACCCATGTATATATGTGACCTATCTATTATGCATCTTGCGTATGCCTTCTTAAAACTAGGGTTTTCTCTCTTCTGAAAATATTTGACCCTCTGCATCCTCTTTCACATCAACCTGCAAGCTATCACTATGTCCAGATTATAACTGTACCCTGTGCACACATCCTCATACATATCTTTTAACCAAAGTATCTATATATCTCTCTATTCATGTGCCATAGAAGTGTGTGTAATCATTAACAAGTATAATACTCCTCACATGAACTAGATATTAAACCCTTTTTGATATTTATCCTCTCAATACATCAACCAATTCTCAAATACAAGCTCTCAACCATGTATCAAAAGAACCCTTGACCATATAGGCTAAAAAATCGATGAACTATTACGACGACTGTGATAAAATCAATTTTTTTGTCAAAAAAAAAAAAAAAAAATCAAAATTTTACTGGTTTTTTTTTTAAATTAGTCCCGATAACATTGGATTTCCAACGTGTTCTAAGGTTGTCGGAAGTACGATGCCCAGTTACAACACTTTAATATAGTCATTTGTAGGTCAACGTAACGATCATTGACTTTGAAATGGTCAACCTTAATTTAGGGTTATAGTCGTCAGAATTCTGACGATGACGAATCTATAAATTAGTTAATTCGAACCGAATTTCGACTAATTTGTTATAGTTGCAACATATTTTATGTGTTATAGCTCTACTAATATTTTTTTTTATGTGAAGGTTTGCTTGTTCATTAAGAGATTGAACTGATCTTTGATCTACAGATCTTAGTTTTGTGATCATTGTTTAAGGTGTGAAAGAGGATTTTAGACTTTGAAGGTTAGTTAATTTTTTTTTTTCTTTTGTCTCCTTTAATATTTTATAACCTTATACATTTATGTAGATTTTATGTCATCTGTGAACATGCTAATTTTTCCATGCTTATATGTGACTTGATCTCTTGCTCTAGTTCTATTATGTCGTTTGATTATGGTACTTGGTTATGGTGAAGCTTTGAAGCTTATGTGGTAAAATATATTGTATGGTTTGGTCTATTGCATTTCAAGAATCAAATAGATCTAGCACATCATCACTTAACTTTATAACATAATCGTCTCAATATTTTGGTTGTGGTGAAGAGTGTGGAGATATTATGGACAAGGTGATGAGAGATGTTATTGCCCTTGCGCTAAATGCGGGAGCACAAAAGTCAGAAGAATTTTAATACAAACAATTGTAAGACATTGTAGAACCCATGGGCACGTTGAAGGGGGACTGAATGAATATCGTCCCCTGGTAAACTATATATTCATTATTATATCTTTATATTGATTGTATTTATAAAATTTTATATTGTTTAAATATTTCTTATGTAGTACACTAATTTTGCATGACTGTTTGTAATTATAAAGTTAGGCTGGCCCCCTAAGCATCCGAACGTGCCAAGTACTAGAAGAAATGATGCTGTACTACAAGGTGCCGAGGAATTTGGAGTGTCGAATATTGAAGATCAAGTTAATGATCCTATGGAAGAAGATGACAATAATAACAATATAGTTGAAGATGATGGGACAAATTAATTGATCCAAGACTTGTTTGTTTGACCGGACGAGGATGATGATGAGGACATTGGTGATCTTGCCGTACCTCTTCTAGAGAAGGCAGAAAAACCACTTTATGAAGGTTCAAAAGAAAATCTTCTTTTTGCTACATTATTGTTGGTGAACTTAAAGGTTTTAAATGTTTTTTCAAACAGTTGTATGACACCTATCCTAAGGTATGTAATATGGTTCATCATCATGTATACATAAGGGTTGATTTTTTTTCCTTATTTTTAGTTTTAACTAATGTTTGAAATAAGAATTAAATATTTACAAATTATAACATTCTTTACACTAATTACTTGTTTTTTATGTCCTATATTGTTAGGTGAATTTCTGTTACCATCATCAAATATTTTACCTTGCACAAACCGAGATTTAAATGCCATTATGAAAGAAATTGGAATGGAGTATCAAGCTATAGATGCATGTCCCAATGATCATATTATATACTATGGACAACATGCGTCGAAAACGGAATGGGTGCAATGTCAGACCAGTAGATATTGAACCGATCAACTAACAAAAATGGTGCCTCATAAGGTTCTTCATCATATTCCCATAATTCCACGTTTGCAACGAATGTTCCAGTGCGAAAGCATAGCACAGTTTATGGATTACCATGCACGTAATAGAAGTGGAGATGGTGTTCTTCGAATGCCTGTAGATGGTTATGCATTTAAGGAAATTGAGGAAAAATGGTCAGTTTTTAAAGATGAACCTTGTAATGTTAGGCTTTCATTGGCCGCTGACGGTGTTAATCCATTTGGGGAGATTAGGTCTATTTACTCAGTGTGGCCAATTTTTGTTATCAATAATAACATTCCTCCTTGGATGTCAATAAAGAAGGAGCACATAATGTTGACAATGATTGTTCCAGGTATGTAATGTTATCATTAATTTTCCGAATGTAAGATTTCATTTGTATTTCTTGTTGCATAATATCTTGTATGTATTTATTTACTTATATATTCACATCACGTTAGTAATTATGTGTAAATTCAAACAATTAGGTAAGTACCAGGTTAAAGACATGAATGTATATATCGATCCTCTCATCGACGAGTTACTAAATTTATGGACTGGCATCACTATGTATGACATTTGTAAACCAATAAGGCAGAAGGAATTTCAATTCCATGGAATACTTGTATGGACAATTCATGATGCCCCAGGACTAACACATTTTTGTGGTATTTAATGATCCATTGCACTTTAATTATATTATATAATTATTTGAAGATACCATGCTGCATGTTTTTTTAAATAATCCCCTTCGTATAATTGACATAATTATTAATCCAACTTTTGTAGGTCTTCAAACAAAGGGTAGATTTGCATGTCAAGTTTGTGGTCCTAAGATCAAATATCGACATTCAAAAACTTTAGGAAAAAAGGTGTTTGATGAGTATAGGCACTTCCTCTCTAAGAACCATAGGTATCATACTATTGAAAAACATCTTTTCAATGGGAAATAAGAGATTGGATTAAAACCACGAAGAATGACACCTCACCTATGGAAGTTGGAATATAACAAAAGTCGTTGAGATGGTATATTGCAATTTGTTTATGTAATATTGTATATGTAATGTTATGGATTTTTGTTTTATTGAATTTATTTTATGCTTCATCAATGTTGTGAAGGTATTAACAATGGGCTCCCATGAGGAATGAAAAGTTATCCCTCTCAATTCATGAGGTTGCCCTACTATCAGGACCTAAAAATAACTCATTTTTTTGATACAATGCATATCAGGAAGAATGTGACAGAAACATTATGGCGAATCATAGATGGTAGGAGGGATAAATAAAAAGTCATCAAGATTTGTAGTGATATTCAAGAAGCCAATCATGCAATGCAAAGTGGGATCCAATCAAATAGCGACGAATATCTAAATAGCCTTCCCTGGTTATTAACAGAGCAACAAAGCAATGATGTAAAAGAGGTCATTCAGAGAATAAAATTTCCCACGGGTTTTTCTTCAAATATAAATAATATCTTAACAAACAAAGGTGAATTTGGTGGGGTAAAAACACATGATTGACATACCTTCATTAAGGTAATTATTTTTCTATATATATATTTATATTGGTATATATCTTTTTAGTTTTGTTTTATTATGCTTTAGAATCAAATAACGATCGATTTTGATTGTTACAGTATGTTATACCTCTATCTCTCCCAGACCACTTCGACAACAACGTCAAACAAGTTATATATGATCTTGGCAAATACATGAGGTAAGTAGTAAATTATATGCAAATTGTTTTTTCCAATTTGTTATTCAAGTTATTAATGACATGTGTTTTACTTATAATGTAATATATTAATTTATATGTTTTGTTGAAACATGGTCTTTTCTTGCAACATCGACTATAGATGGTTGTCATTGAAAGAAATCCATCAAGAAGATATAAAGTATTGGAAGAGA
>SNQJ01S0025100.1:86297-101986 GCA_010110895.2 Picea sitchensis
CTATTGGTTTCTTCTTCTATTACAACACAAAAAATTATCCTCATTTTTAGGACAACTACAAAGAAAATGTGAGTTATAAAACACTAGTGTTAACCCACTTGCAAAGAATAACAAGCCCCATGACTTTTGATTTCTACACAATACAAAATAAAAATACAAAATTTTGGCATTTTTTGTGCTACAAGTAAGCCTAGAATTTGACATCCCACATGGTTTGAGAATGCTCATTCAATGATATTCCTCATGATTCCTATTCCCCACCAACACCATTATAATTTGTGTAATATCATTCCTAAGTAGTGTATTCCATATTGTTGTTTTGGCTCAAACACAATATTTTATCTTCATATAAACTCAAAATCCTCTTCATCCTTTCAATCTAGGAATAGATTTATCCTTCTAGGTCCTTGGTATTTTTGTTTATACACCCTTAACCTCCCAATATTTCCATCTATTTCAATGCCAAATTTTCAAAATCCCTTTGCTCCAACAATGTTTTGAACTTCAAATTCCCTTCACTAATGACTAACCTACCTATTTATTACCTCCTCCAATCATTTGTTTCCTCTAGGGAATCTAAGATAACTCAAGAAATTGTTGTCAAGATATTTACATCCATAGTTGTTAGTTTTCACTCAACCACATTGCAAAGGGTGTAGTTGTACTTCCTCCTAGTCACCAAGCTTATTGTTGCCCCACAGTAGTACTAATGTGAAGTGTGGAGGGCATGCCTCTTTGCTTTCAAACCCCATTATCTCATGTTATCATCCTTTGATATGTATATGAATGTATGAATAGCAACATCAATGTCTAATTTCTGATCATCCACTAATCAATACTAATATAAGAAAGCATTATGATTACCTTTACTAACATGAGATAATCATTACTAATATAAGAAAGCATTATGAGGAGTCTTTGTTCCACCATATATCCAGAAGTTGGTCCCCTTTTCCACGATGTGTTAGTCCCGGAGTGTGGATAGTGTATCCAAATATTTGTCATACATACATTTTTTTGACTCCTTGTGGATGAGTGCATATAATGGCCTCATAAATTCTTCACATATATTCACATAAATACTAGTATAGTTATATTCCCACAACACTTTTCAGTAAACATGAATTGGGGGATGTTTGGGAAAAGACAAGTAAAACTAACATTTTGAAAAGCCATACCTAGGGTGATGTATCCTGCTGATCCTTTAAAAGAAACTATTGAAGTAAGTGACTCAATAGAGGTTCCACCCATTCATTTTGAAATCCCAAAATCTGTTACATGGCCTGACATGTCTTCATCTAGTTGGCCTCAAGTGAGCTCCCTTCTAAGTTAAGACTTTGAATCTATATGAAAATCACTCATTTATCTTTGTTGACCTTGCCTCAACTAGGTTGTCAGTGATTGAAACTTGACTTGTTGAACCAACTTGATATGTCACTTGGTCTCTCTACATCACAAATATGAGTTGATCAAACTGTCATTTGAGAAGAATGCATATTTGTTGTTTGCATTTTGTCATCCTTGTATCCTGCACAATTATCATTACTAGAATTGAAAGGGACATTCTTCTTAACTGCTCGCTCATTCGATGGACTATAGGTACAACCAAATAGGTATTTGTCAAATCTGTCCTCATCGAGCGAGGAAAGTTCAGGTAGACGGAGAGCAACTAGAGGTGAGAAGATCAGAAGAAAATTCCATAGACACATGGAATTTTTTCTTGCTGAAGGGGGGTCCTTCTCTTATGATGCTAAGAGCATAGACGACATCGAGGTACCCTTGAGGTACAAACATTTAGTGAAATGATGGGTACCCAAGGACCTTCCTCAAGTAAACACTGATTTTTTCCTGGACGTGAGGATATATCGCATTGCTCCATCATCATTACATGGCTTGGGCCTATTTTCCATGGGTGGCATAAAGGTTTTTGACGACGGAATAACTGAATTGATGGAGTATGTCGGGCCTTGTTACAATTATAGAGATTGGATGAAGCTAGTCCAATATACACGAGGTATGTGGATATATGGAGTGGCTGCAAATTATATACGACTAAGAGACAACGATAGAAACAAAGTAGGGTCTATGTATATTGACAGAAGGCCAAAGGCATCGGGAAATATTGCGGGGTTTATAAATAGTACATGACCTGGGACAACAAATAAGCAACCCAATTGCATATTTGAGGGGCGGGAATGAAACCGTGTATTCGTATGCGCAATAAAATCAATAATTGCAGGGGAGGAGTTGTTGATTGATTACAACTTGAATTGAATACATACGGACATTGTTATTATGGGGGCGTGTTGGCAACCATATTAATCTCTATCTTTTTCTTTACAAGCTGCCTACACAAGGTTTTTGAACCCTCATTACTCATCGCAATTTTTTAAATGACACCATTATCTTTTTCTTTTGCATACCTACTTTTCGTTTTCGTTTTCACAACTGCAAGCGTGAAAACCCACAGTCGGAATTCATGTTGATTACATTAAAATGATCATTTGGTTTGTCATGAACCTATTTGTTTATGTGGTTATACCTCTTTGACATCAAACACACCACTAGTCACTTATTTATCAAAACACCAAACATTATGCTTTTGATTGTTGTTAATATGGTGTCAATTTACATAAACTTCGACGCAATGGTTTGATTGAACATATTGATTTTTGGGTCAAATCGTGGTTATGTGATAATTCATTTGACATGTTGATTAAAATTCTTTTGGATATGCATTGTTGTGATTTCAATGTACCATTACACCATGGCGTCATTGATTGTACAACCCGACATGATATTCTTGCACGCATAGCATTAACGCATTATCCTCGCACGCATAGCATTAACGCTATGTCTTGCATTTTGGGTTTCCTTTGCTTTGTATTGGGGAAGCTTCGGGAAAATGGTTCTATGTCTACCCTTTCAAACCCTCTCACCGATTACCCTGTTGATCTTGTGCTATTAGATATGGCTCATGTAGTGCGAATCAAACCCAATGGTGTCCAAACTTTGTTGTTGTTTGATAATGGCCGAGAGGACCTAGAGAGGAATGGTTGGCGGGGTTTTATTGAGAAGTTCGAGGGTTTCAACCTGGAAGTTGCTCAACAATTTGCACTAACATTCGATGGGTGCAGATCCAAATTTGGGGACATCCAACTCAAGTTGAATGAGAATTTCATTAGCTCAGCCACTGGTCTGCCAGCCGAGGGGAAAAAATGGTTTAAAAATTTGAAGGTTGATGAAGTACCCTAGCCACTGTTGTTTACTTCGAGGAAGATCAACAGTTGCGACAAAGGTATGCTCGTTACATCTCTTAATTCTAGATGGCACGATTTGTTGGCTATTATCAAGCAGTTTGTTACATGTGAGGGTAGATACGGTCTAGTTTTCCTATACCACCTACGACTGCTCATGAGTTTCATAGATTTTCCCTTAAATATGCCACATTTCCTCCTTCGAAGTTTATATAAAATGGCTAAACGTTTTAAGAGGGAGAAAGACGACTCCAGCCTCTTCCACCACTGTTTAATTAAAATTATTGTGATTCATTAGTTGAAGTTGAATGGCGATTGTTGGGACACTTTCTTGTTGAGGAATGGTTTTGCCAATCCTGAAATAGGACAAGTTGACAAAACTGTGGTTACAGAAACCCTTGTCGGGCCTGTCATCCCCCCTCCTATGCTCTTTCCCTCTGTTGAACCCTCGACCTACCCGAACGATCCCCAACCCGACACACTGCTTGACTCATGTCCAAAAGATGGTGGTAAGCCCGTTAAAAGGTTTGCAAAGAAGAAGGGTAAAAGCAACAATGATATCAATTGCAAGGGTAAAAAGGACGCGTGCTGGGTTTCATGGTGTGCTCGTAATAAACCTAAAGAAAACACAGACCAAAAGCCAATTCTGTTAATTGAAGACTCTGACTCTGAAATCGAACGATTTCTAACCGAGGAGTATCCATACTCACACGGACTTTGCTCAGTTAATCCCTATGACTATGTGACGAACCTCCTGTCGTGTCTTAGAGACGACCCCAACTTCCCCGAGATCAAACTCGACATTGGAACTATTGGTAAATTAAGAGGTTCCTCACCTGTGAATACATAGCCTGATCAACCACAGTGCAACGAATGTAAGTCGTGGATCGACCGATATTATACAGACATCCCTTTGCTCCAATCTCGGATCAAGTCCTTGGAGGACCGAGTGAATGTGCTAACCAAAGAAAATGACAAATTACAAGCTAATGATAAAATACAGAAGACCACAGGCTATGATGTCTTCAAAAATGTAGAGGTGGCCATTTCCATAGTTAATTCAAAAATAGCTTGATTAAAATCCCTGAATCCGAGGTATGGTTTTTTCAAAAGTAGTTTTAGGATGATTTTGTTTCGTTTTGAATTAGCATATAAGATTTGTTTGATCAAATTGCATCTAATTCTGTTATGATTGAATTGATACAATACAATTCTGTTTATAATAATAACTAGATACAGAATCGTGAGATTCTATAGCTAGTTATCAAAATTCGAATTTGTTGATTTTACAATTAACATGCAATCTAATATAATGTATTCTTGTGCGTTTTCAGGTACATACAAATTCTAAAGGAAATTGGATCGATAGTATCATCTCTGAATATGCTATTTCTTTACATGGTTTTAGATTATGCTGTTAGTTTTACATAGAAATGGGAATTTGGGAGATTGTATTGCCCACGATTTTTGGAACAAATTTGATAATTTCCACAGGGAATGTTTTGAGCCTGTGGCCTTTATAAATGTATTATTTTGTAAACAAAGATCATCGCTGCCTGGGATCAGAAATTATGGATTTGTGATTATCAGACTTGAATGAAAGTGGATATTTGCACAACTTTAGCTTCAACATATCATATTGTTGTTCAAGTTTTGTTCATTTCAATTTGTAATCAAAATTTTGACTACTTTAGATATCATAATTTGTTACAGGTTGATGTGATGGGATTTAAATAGTGTCCATATTTTATGTCTCTCATTTTATATACAACAATTGATCTATTTACATTTGATGATTTGAAGGTTGATCTTCTCTATCCAATGAACAATTATATACAAATTGTCATACTCAGATTTATCTTAATATGATTGTTTGTCAGCAGATAAATTGTTGTTGGTACATATCTTATTTGTTTTTTCATTAGCATTCAAAGTGTTACTGCTTCGCATTTACGAGAAGCATTGGGAAAATCTGGTGTGGGTAGGCCTCATCAAACAACAAACGTAGATGCTACACACAGGACACATATGGATATGCGATTACAGGTTAGTTTGCTAGTAGCATTCTATTAGTTAATTAATAGAAGAATTTGTTGTAGTTTAGATACACAGTACAGATTGTTATTCTTATTTCTCAGCTAGATAGTTGCCATTTCATTTCTTGTTGATAAAAGTTATAAAAAATCAAAAATACTGAACATTATCTTTCCTGTCAATTCATATATGATTTTCGCAGGTTTTCGATAAAAAATTCGCATTTTGTGAATACTGTACATATAATAGAAATATAAATATATCGATGCACTGTATATTTAATAAGTAGAACTATTATTCTGTTAGTTAGTAAAACTGTAAATATATATTAGATTTGTATATAGTTTGCAGCAACTGTTTTTCACTTAGTTAGTTTCTTTAGTTTAGTTTTTTCACTTTCCTAGGACTTAGATCGGCCAACGGAGCCGCTAAACGCATCGGAGTGGATTAATCCAAACATCTTGGGTTATTTAGATAACCTCGGACCGGATTCACTCCTCTAGTTGACGAGCGGTCAATTTTGCCCGTCAACAAATGGCGCTAGAAGGAGGGCCTAAAAATTATCAATGGTACGAGGTGGTCGTAAGACTCCTCCACCACCCAAAAGCTCACCCATAGTGACAAGAAGTCATTCAAGTGACAACATCATCCCTCAAATAGTAACCGCATCAAACGATGATCTACGGATCACATTCAAACCAGTAACTCCAAATCCTACAGGTGGTGACACAAGAGATTGTCCGCCAATCTCTCATAAGAACATATAATGCCTTCACCCATTTAAGACAACCAAATAGACCTTTGAACGAACCATTAGATTTATCTATTATTAGAGAACAAATTGGAGGCACTAATATCACTTTAAACCCTACAGATCCAATCCTCACTCCTGCAGCAGGAGGATCTGATATACCACCCTCACCACCTCTTTCATCCCCTTCTTCTTCTGGAGAAGAATCTTCTGATGAAGGTAGTTTCTCATCCCAGCCTTCAACACCACCCACACCAATGGCCAACCAGAACAATCCTACCAGACCCTGGCTCGACCAAGATGCAGTAGCCATACCCGGGCCTCAACATCCCTTACCAAAACACCCGGAGAAGTGGCTCCCTAAATTTGACCCGGACTCTAAACAGATTGCTAAAGATCACATCAAAAAGTTTATGTTAGCCATTAGACTCCATAATTTCGAGCACGAAGACGTAGTCTATAGATTGTTCCCCTATACTTTCGAGGGAAATGCCTCTACCTAGTACTTTTCCCAACAACCCCATACCATCGTGTCATGGGAGAAGTTTGAATCCTGTTTTTTGGAGAATTTTGGAGACGACAAGTCCCCAAAAGTTCTAGTCATGGAGCTTTCTAGTTTAAGAATGAACCCCAAAGAGAAAATTAAAGATTATTAACACTAAAGAACCGAATCCCTACGGATTCGATGCCTGCTGAGAATCTTATCATAGCATATACAAAAGCCTTACATCAAAGTATAGCCATTTGGGTAAAGAGATCTAAGAAAGCCACGTTGTTAGAGGCCTTCGAAGAGGCCAGTGAGAACGAGAAAGATATCCTTAGTTTAAAAGACACTACTAGAAACGAAATAGAGACTAGTTCATCTTCCAAAAAGAAAATCGAAATCCTCCCTAGACCTGCCCAAAACAAAACGCAACCTGAAAGTTCAGATCTAGAAAACTTACAAAAATTCGTTCAAAAACTGTCAAATCAAGTTATAGATTTGAAAAGGATGGACGAAGAATCTTCTTCGAGCAAAGGGCCTTACTAACCCCCATTTAGGAAGCCTCTTCCCACCAACCGACCTAATTCAAATACTGAAGGCTTAAATCTAGAAAGCCTGCAATTCGCTATTCAAACGATTCTAGAAGCCCAGGATAACTTGATGCCCCCTGAGATCCCTGAGGAAGTAGTTGAACAAGAGACAGTTGAAGAAGATGAATCTTCTATGAACATTTTTGGACACTTCTCGGATAGCATTTTTCAAGCTAATTTCGAGACGGTACATCCCTACAATACTAGGAGTAAGAAAACAAACAAGCCTTCTTCTGAAAACACTACGACTTTGCCCCCAAAACAATCTAAAACAACTGAGACTAAACAGAATTATGTGAACCCAAGCTTAGATTATGATTTAGTTGAAGATCTAAAAAAGTTAAGGGCTAACATTTCTGTTTATGAATTGTTAAAATTCTCATTTCTGCTACAAAAAATGTTACAGAATATAGCAGAGAATAGCAAAACTGACAATCCAAGCAGTAACAAAGTTTTTCAGAATAACCCAAAAGTTCCTCAGAAGGCCTCCACTAAGAACAATTTTGCTCCTCATGAGAAGAGAGACCTTCCTGTAAATAATGTAACAAATGTAGATAAATTAGTTTTAGAGGCTGCAAATAAAAAGAAGCAAGCTTCCACCATTAGTACTTGCAGAAATGTACCTCTATTTTTGTTAACTTTTGAAATCTTTAATAGGCACGTGCACAATTGTATGGTAGATTCAAGAGCGTCTTCCAACGTAATGCCATGGTCTATGTGTCAGAAGATTAATGCTGAAGTTGAACCATCCACCTTAAAGATCATCCAACTTGATCGAACTAGTGTTAAAGTTATAGGCGAATTAAGGAATGTGCTTATAAGATTATTGTCTAATCCCAAAGGTCATCAAGTAATTGATATTATTGTTGTAGATATTACAGAATTTTATGGTTTGTTTTTAAGTAGAGACTGGTTAGAACAGCTACACGGCTGTTTCGCGACATATTGGTCTCACTTGTGGCTGCCCGAGAATGGGAAGCCCAACAAAATCGAGGTAAATCATGAACGTTACCTAAAGTTCACAGTCACAGATTTAAATGATCCCAATGAACCATTTACACCTTCTACCGATTCACCCAAAATACAAGGGATGGATACCTTTTTCGGCAATTTCATGGCTGAGACTTCCGCTATCACTAACCCGGAGAAGCAGTCTGAAATTGTGGCATATATGCAACCAACAGTTTCTACCCAATGGTCTCATGCACCCGACAAAAATCAAATATGGTCTCTTTACTTTGATGGGTCCAAGTCCAAGGAAGGAGTTGGTGCGGTTTGCGTTATTATTGATCCAACAGGTAACAAAACCCTGATTGCATGCAGGTTAGAATTTGAATGTACAAACAACACAGGAGAATATGAGGCTTTATTTCAAGGCCTCAAGAAAACATTAGATATGAACGTTCAAAATTTGACTATCTTTAGCAATTCTGAAATCGTGGTTAGACAGGTAAAAAATTCTATCCACTATTTATATCCACATCTTAAAAGCTACCAATCTGAGGTATGGAATTTGATGAATAAGTTTTCTTCTTTTAACATAAATTCTATTCCTAGATTGAATAATTCAGAAGCCGATTTGTTAGCTAATGTAGCTTCGAAACTCTTTCCTACAGAAGGTTTGTCCCCAAATTCATTCTCCGTCGAACTGTTGTTCAGGACATCTATCCCCGACAACATCACGAATTGGAGAGTCTTCAACGATGATCAACAAATTATTAATTTCTTGCATATGGAAGAAACTTTCCAAGGCGCAGTGATCAACGAATGCACTCATGATGAGAATCTTCATGATTTCACGGTAATACCAGATCCGCGATCTCTTGAATCTTCATCGGACATGGTAAATTCTATCCCTAAATCTGTAGTTAGATTAGAAAAATTTTATGATCTTCAAGACAAATTCAAAAAATCAGTCAACTGTAAAACAAATAGTTCCTCTTTATCGTATGAAAAAGTAAACTTGGGAACTAATGACAATCCACAGTGCATTAATTTAGGGGTGGGGTGTTCTGAACAAGAGAAAGTGGCGTTTATTAAATTGTTTAAGGAATTCAAATATGTTTTTGCGTGGACGTATGATGACCTAAAAACCTTTGATCCTAACATCATACAACACATCATTCCTATGAAACCCCAAACCTTGTCGTTTCAACAAAAGTTAATAAAAATGCACCCTAAACTCGAACCGACCGTCAAAAAAGAATTAAATAAACTCCTGAATGCTAAGATAATCTTCCCAGTTAGGCACACACAATAGGTTTCTAATATTGTCCCTGTCCGGAAGAAGAGTGGTGAAATATGACTATGCATCGATTTCCGAAACCTTAATCGAGCGTCTGATAAAGACAACTACCCTGTCCCACCCATGGAACAAATCCTTCAACATGTGTCTGGTTCTGAAAGATTATCCTTATTGGATGGTTTTTGAGGGTATAACCAAGTCCTGATGTCCCCTCCAGACCAACTTAAAACTACCTTCCGCACTCCATGGGGCACCTATGCTTATAGGAAAATGCCCTTTGGACTCATTAATGTTGGTGCCACTTTCCAGAGAGCGATGGACATCACTTTTTGAGGCTTAATCAATCAATATGTCGTAGTTTACCTGGATGGCGTTACTGTATTCTCGAAAAACAAAGCTGATCATCTAGCTCATTTGAGATTTGTTCTACAATGATGTCGTAAGTACGACATTTCTTTGAATCCTAAAAAATCTATCTTCGCAGTAGAACAAGGTAAGATCTTAGGATTTATTGTATCAAGCAAAGGGATGATTATTGACCCTGAAATGACTCAATTCATCTCGAAACTCCCCCCTCCCTCGTCAAAAAAGTCTATGCATTCTTTCTTAGGCAAAATAAACTTTGTTAGGAGATTCGTCGCCATTTTTTTAGAAATGGTGAGACCTTTACAGAACTTAATAAAAAAGGACGTACAATATCATTGGGGACCCTTAGAAAACCAAGCTTTTAATTCAATAAAAAAGGCCATAATAGATGCTCCTTCTCTAATGAGCCTTGAATTTTTGCAAGACTTCACGCTCTACAAATTTTCTTTTGATCGCTCCTACGCTGCTGTCCTAACTCAAAGGAACGTTGAAAACAATGAAGTCCTAATCACCTTTATGAGCTCAACCTTCAAAGGCGTAGAACTCAATTACCCAGCAGTAGATCAGCAAGCCTATGCTGTTTTTAAAGTAGTAAAGCACTTCTGATCTTATCTTTTGAAATATAGGAAGAAAATTATTGTCCCTTACCCAGCCGTCAGAAATCTGTTAGTACAGAAAGAACTAGGCGAAAAGAGGGTGAACTGGGTCACCTCCTTACAAGAGTATGACATAGAAATCGCCCCAGCATAAATAGTGAGAGGTCAAGGGATATGCAAGTTAGTCACTGACTCAGTGGCATGACAACAAGGGGAATATGATGTGTCAAACCCAGGACAACACTACCAAAATTTAATCTATTGTGCACAAAACCCTGTTAGTCCTTGGTATGATGATATAATATTCTGTCTTGAACATGGGTCAGCCCCCCGTCACCTGGATCCCACTAAAAGAAGAGTGCTAAGATTGAAATCTGCCTCCTTTCAGTTGATTAATGGTATTCTATTTCGTCAAAATTTTGATGGAGTACTAATGCGCTGTCTTGAGAAAAATGAAGCAGAAAATGTATTATTAGAATTGCACGCAGGAGAAGCTGGTGAGCATTTTGGTGGAGATACGACTGCCCATAAATTATTAAGAGCAGGTTATTACTCGCCTACACTTTTTAAAGATGCTCATGCCTTGTGTCGCAAGTTTGTTATTTGTCAAAAGTGTCCGGACGAATACAGAAACCAGCCTTCACTTTGCAGCCTGTTTCAGTAGACTCCCCTTTTCAGCAGTGGGGTCTTGATATTATAGGTCCAATCAATCCACCATCCTCTCAGCAACATAATTTTATCATAACAGCCACTGATTACTTCACCAGGTGGTCCAAAGCTGGCCCATTAAACGCTGTAAATACCAGTAAGGTAATTACCTTTTTGAATTCAAATATTATTACTCGTTTTGGTATCCCTGACTATTTAGTATTCGATAACGCTTCCTATTTTTCATCTCTTGAGATGAGTGAGGTTGCTCTAGAAAAAGGAATTAAATTAAAATATTCTTCCAGCTATTACCCTCAAGGCAATGGATTCGCAGAATCAACTAATAAGAAACTGATTAAAATCATCAAGAGAACGGTATCTAAAAATCACAAAAATTGGCATAATGCACTGTTAAACGCAATTTGGGCTGATAGACTAACTCCGAAAATTTTTGTGGGTAAATATCCCTTCTTTCTCGTCTATGGAAGAGAGGCAATTCTGTCACCACATATTATTCTTCCCTCACTGCAGCTATCACAGAAAATACAAGAAGAGGACTGCCCTCCTTTGGAGAATTGAATTAACGCATTATTAAAACTAGAAGAAGTGAGGGCTCAAGCAAAACGAAAATTGGATCAGCATCAACTTGTGGTTAAAAGCTGGTTTGATTCCAACTCTACCTCTGACAGGAAATTTGAAGTAGGTGACCTTGTCCTAAAATGGGACAAACCACATGAGGGAAAGGGAGAGCATACGAAGTTTCAGAACTTATGGCTAGGACCGTTTTTTGATTGCTGAGAAATTGGGTCCTAGCTCTTTTAGATTACAGAGTCTAGAGGGATAGCCAGACACCTATCCGGTGAATGGCCAAGCTCTAAAAAGGTATTTCACTTGATGACAACCTCGTGTACACTGTGTAAATATTTTCTTTTTTCTTTGTTTGATTTTCATTTTTCTTTGTTGTTTTGGTTTTGATTTCTCCCTTATGCTTACCAGTTTTTACTTTTGAAATACATATACCTGCATCATGAACTGTTCAGACTAAGAGAACATAAAATTTTCTTCTTTGAAATGACTGTTGAAAGTTTGTTTAAACATCAATTATGATATGCTTCTGAAGTTTACAACCATGTTAAAGAAAGCCTGTTGTTCAAAAGGAGTTTATTGATTTCAATCTGTAATTGAAGCCTGTCACGATCATCCATTTTCTTCTTACGTTGTCCCTATTCCTTAAGAGAACAACTCAGAAAATGTCTCCCTGCCTTCGGAGGTCGGTCTACCAATAAACCATCTCTAGATCTTAATGAAGGACAGTTAAAAAATTCTCTCAAGGTCTGCGATTTATTAAAATATGTCAATTTTCAGCGTCACCCGGCTCGATTAAATATCTTTAAAACCAAATAAATCATTAAAGAGCTATGGGAAGTGCTTGTAAACCCACCAGGATACTGAACAGGTCTACTGGAAGCGGGTAAATGCATGCATGACGCCAACATAACTTCACCGGGGTACTGAACAGGCCCGCTGGCAGTGAAGCAATGTCGGGTATATGAAAATTCTCAGATATGGAATCTTTTCACCTTAAATGTCCTTTGTTCTGATCCGGAACTTCTTGGAAGGATACGGATATTGGAGTGGGTTAAATGGCATCCCTGTCGAGGCTATGGACACCTGTTGGCAGCAGTGGCTCTGTCAACAATATTTGAGATTTTAACCTTAATATCATGGCTCGCTTTTGTTAAGATTGTCATCAGTTTTCATCTTTTAAATAATAAGCAATCTGGAACTGGAATTTTTTTTTATGATTGATGATGATGTTCAAACAGCTTCCCGGTTGTTTTCGAGTTGGAATTTTTCTCATTATCCTAATCTGGACTTATTCGTTTGGCAGAGATAACTGCTTCTACCAGTGTGTCACCATTGTTGGCAGCCATATTAATCTTTATCTTTTTCTTTACAAGCTGCCTACACAAGGTTTTTGAACCCTCATTACTCATCGCAATTTTTTAAACGACACCATTATCTTTCGCTTTTGCATACCTACTTTTCGTTTTCGTTTTCATGACTGCAAGCATGAAAACCCACAGTTGGAATTCATGTTGATTACATTAAAATGATCATTTGGTTTGTCATGAACCTATTTGTTTATGTGGTTATAACTCTTTGACCTCAAACACACCACTAGTCACTTATTTATCAAAACACCAAACGTTATGCTTTTGATTGTTGTTAATATGTTGTCAATTTACATAAACTTCGACCCAATGGTTTGATTGAACATATTGATTTTTGGGTCAAATCGTGGTTATGTGATAATTCATTTGACATGTTGATTAAAATTCTTTTGGATATGCACTGTTGTGATTTCAATGTACCATTACACCAAGGCACCGTTGATTGTACAACCCGACATGATATTCTTGCATGGTCACAATTTACTCCACTATCCTCGCACGCATAGTATTAACGCTCTGTCTTGCATTTTGGGTTGCCTTTGCTTTGTATTGGGGAAGCTTCGGGAAAATGGTTTTGTGTCTACCCTGTCAAACCCTCTCGCTGATTACCCTGTTGATCTTGTGCTATTAGCTATGGCTCCTGTAGTGTTGATCAAAATCTGGACCAGGGGTCAAATTTTAGCTCAAAAATTGATGTTCTCGGAATTGCCTCAAAATGAACGTGAGCGTAGCCCTCGTCGTTGCAAACCCAACGCAACTTGTTTCATCTCAAACGGACGTCGGGAGAGAGAGATATCACGATTTGTTCGGAATGTCAAACAGGAAAAAAAAATGGATGTTGACTGTGCAGTCCGTACAGTCCGTATGGATGCTGATGTGGCAGGGATGTACAGTGATGTGGAAGGGTATGAATCACATGTGGCAGTTGACGTGGCAGACATTTGACAAGACACGTGGACGAATAGATTGTTGACACGTGGCATTTAATGGGCGAATAGTTTGGTGCCACGTGGCCCAGACGTGGGCTGCCACGTGGCACCCCATTTTTGGTTGGTTATAAAATGTTATGTGGAGTCCATGGGATTCGAACCCCGAACCTCCCCATGTGCCAAGCTTTAACAAAGTCGGAACAACCAATGCGCCACGCCATTGGATGTTAACAATGTATGTTTTAAATTTTATTTCAATTATACCATATTAAAGTTTGGGCGGTAAAAACCTTTGGAGTCCGTGGGAATGGAACCCTGGACCTCCCACAATGCAATGATTTGGCATAGGCCGCCCAACTGGTGCGCCATGCATTGGTCCTTGTTTATGTGATGGATTTTAATTTATTTAAATTCGCGTTATATGTTAAATGGTGGAGGGTCGGGCCGGGGCTTAGCCCCGACCCGTGGTTTTATTGTACCATATGCCCATACACTCCAACGGCGCGTGCAGGATTTATGTTTTCACATGTGTTTGCAAATGTAAACTACACGGTTCTATTGTGTGGTATGTGACCACGGTATACACAGAGCGTGGAAGTTTGTGTTATGGTGTTACAATGGAGCTGCCCCCCCGGTCACATTGTTATTTCATATGACCTTTGTTACACGAAAATGCGCGCGGGGTTTTAAAACCTAGCCCTTGGTTCTTTGTATTATTCCATATGCCCATGACCGGAGTGGGGATTTGGTACGGTTGGCACGGTTTTGACGGTTAGCCCCTTTTTCCCAACACGCGTGGTCATATGACCCATGTGCCCAGGTGCTAGGCGGTTAGGGGATGGCGCGGCCATAACCATCCTACAGTTTGCACTGTTGGCGTGGTTCCACCCGATGCTGGGTTTTCATGCCTTAAAATGCGGGTGAGCCGGGTTCAAACAACAAGGGTGCGTTTTGTAGATGCAGAGACAACAAGTTTGAAGGGGGAACTTCCAGGAGGCCTAACTTCTTCATCTTTTGGCCGATTGAGGTGTCGTAAAAGCCCAGCTAGGAGTTTTTGGACATACTAAATCCATTGGCACTGTTATTAAGGCCATTTGAAGACTTCTTATGCAGGTTTTCCACCATTGAAGTTTCAGCAAGCTACAGGGAGCTTGAAGCCCTCATTGATTGAGGACATGTTTTGGTGAGCCTATGTTTGTTTTCTATGATTGAATATTCATTTTTGGATAATTGATATGCTCTGAACAGATTGAGACAGGTTTCAGAGGCTTTTGAGGACTTTTACAGGTGTTTTTTTCCAAAGATAAGCTCAGGGAAGCTTATGGCCACATGTAGAAGAGGTCATGCCCGGATTAGCCATGATCCGTTTTCAGAGTTTTATTAGTCATTTTTGGGGTTTTTATGTGTTCTGATCTCAATGGTACAGTCTTTTTTTCCATTGGAGTTGAGCAGCATCTTGTAAAAGAAATTTTGACAAATTAATCCCAGAGAGCCAAGTCCATTGATGGAGGCTCAAGGAGATGTAGCCCGGAGGGGAGTGAACTCCTTTATCATGTTGTGATTGTTCTGAGTTTTGATGGTTTATTTGCTGCAAGTTATGTTGCTGTGTATTTATTGAAAGTACATATTTAACCATTTAAAAGAACATATCCTCACACATAAGCATTTACAAGAAGATACATAAATTTGGCACATAAGTTTATCTTGCATATTTTAACACATGAAGCAAGGTTCTGTAAAGTTTATTTTTAATGAAGTAGAGGGTGCTTGCATAGCATAACAAATCAACCTTCTATTTTCAAATCAGGTGGTATCAGAGCATAGTTTGTTTTGC